>OOFC01001087.1:16641-44205 GCA_900323345.1 Pseudochromis fuscus
GGTGAAGAGACAAAAAATGTTCTGACTGTGAAATGACTGCCAGACTCCTATTTGTGTGTCTTGAAAGGCCCGTGTCTCTGCCGCTGCATATGGGATGTGGGATGAGAGCTCTGGCAAATCAAAGGCGCACTGGATAAAGATCTCTGGAAGCCCATGCTAGTAAACAGGCCCATAAAAGCGGCTTGAGGGGTGGAGCGTCAAAGAAAAACTTGAACATCTGCCCACCTCCAATAAAGCCAGAGCTTCTGCAGGCGTCGGCTCCAGCACTGCACACAGCCAGGCGCGCGGGGCTGACGGTGGTTTGGAGCTTCATCACTGTATCATATCCTCTGATTAAGGGCTATCAGTCATGCAGAGTACTACTGTGCCTCACATGGATTTTCCAACTTTCCCTCTGGTCTTTATTTTTGTCAGAGTTTGCTCTCTTTTCATCATTTTGTTCACCACCCTGAATGCCAACTCTCCTCCAAGTGTCAGCCTTGCCTTTCAACCTGCATTACACACATTGTGAACACTTAATTTCCACATTCATCCTGTCATTTTCTCTTAATTTTAACCTCCAATTCTCTTTAATCTAATCCTCTTTCCTGCAAATAAGGCCAGTTCCTGCGGTAGCACTTGTAGCATCAGCGCTAGCCGTCCAAAACCCCTGAGTCAGCAGATTTGCTGTGGCTCTGCAGCTGCTTCTTCTTCTTTTCTTTTTTTTTTTGCATTTTATCGCTGCCAACCGTCGCTGCACAGTGAGCTTTTTTTTTTTTCTCTCCTCCATCAAGGATGTAAGTGTTTGTGACATTGTGGCTGGAGGGGGGGCGGAGGTGTTGAGGCCAAAATATTTCATTTGAAACGACTCAGACCCGGTAGCATTCCAACGTAGGCAACCCTCCTGCAGTTTGGTCGAGAGGGGAAAAAAAAAAGGAAGTAGAAAAACATGGCTGCGAGCTTTGCGGTAGAGAGGGCTTCATGCTGTGTGGCATTTGTGTGTTGTTGTTTTTCATTTGGGTGAGCAAAGTACTTCACACCAGAGACGCCTTTTACCTTTGATAATGATATACACAGCTCCCATTAGCGCATTGTGCTGTATTCTTTATTAAAAGCTTCAAATATACAACTGTAAATATATGTAAAATTTGGTGTTGGATAAAAGTGAACATGAAATACAAGCAGTAAACAAGAACTGAGCTTGTTTTAACATATAATCTTTGACTATAGCCAAACTGTGCTTTAATATTTCCTCAGGCTGTAGAAAATTAAAAGTTGAAAACTTACACACATGATAAAATGTGTCAAATGTTTAATATAATCAGGCTTTGTCCTTGTTAATTTCTCCGTGTCTGTGGCAAAAGCATCTCCCAACAAAGAGCACTCTGTGTGAAGGCAGACGGAGCAGTGCCCTCCAGTGGTGTAGCAGCTTTTTAAAAAGGCCCTTCACAGCCTTACTTACTTACTTACTTACATGCATTCCACCTCGGCCGTAGTCATCGGCTCCTGGCTGACAAAGCCACACACAGCAGATTTTTTTTAAGAAAGAAAAAAAAACCCTGTTTCCACCACAGTCTGAGGAATGTTTATCAGTGGTAAGCACACTGCCCTGCAAGCATATGGTGTGGTTTCACTGCTTTGGGTGCACAAGAGGTGAACTTCAGGAGAAGTCGTATGATCACAGGAGACCTCACGGATGGTTGAACATGTGAGTGTCTAAGTAGTAAATTCTGCTCTTTATTGTACACCTTTTAGTTTAAAAAAAATCTGCCTTTTTCACTCTCCTCTACTTCTGATGTAAAACTCAAATAAATTAATGCACACACACACATTTGCAAAAAAACCCCAAAAAAACAGTATACTTACCCAGGTGTACAGTTTATGTTACTACCAAGTTAAGTAACAACAATCGTCACCTCAACCAACCGGATCCTCGACCTACATTCTGTCATGTGGGAATTCTTTCAGCTTGATGAGATACTAATTGGTGCATTATCTGTGGTGCCACACCTGCTATGACACAGCAATGTTGTTATTATGTATATACAGTTATTGTTTTTGACCCAGTACAACATGATAGTGAAGGTAAATGAGGAGATTTACTGCACGTACAGTAAGTGCAGTTTAAAGGTGTTTGTCTGTCACTTGAGTATTTCAACATTATGCTTGTACTTCACTACATTTCAGAGAGATATTTTCACCTCTGCCAAGAAGGTTAAGTTTTTAATGCATTTACCTGTTTGTCCATCTGTTAGCAACATTTCAGAAAAAAACTCTCGAGCAGATCTCTATCAGCCAATGAAGACATTTGTTTATTTTGGGGAAATAACAGAGAATGGAATTGTCCTTTGGTTGAAATTTGTTTTGTTGTGTTGACTTGTGTTATTCAGTATTACATGTTATTGTATGTCACGCTGCATTTTAAGGTTTTATATAGTTTTTATATAGTTTTCTTAAAAATATACATTTAAATTAGCCAACATTTGGAAACGAAACAAAACAAAGCAAAACGCTGAATGTCTTAAAAAGGCTCCTGACTCTACAAAGTCATCATATATACACATAGCCTCCTTGTCTCTGTCAACAAGCCTTCCAGTGCCCTATACTTTAATGACTTTCTCCCCAGTAGGCCTCGTTAACTTCTCCTCAGAACAAATTAGGAGGTGTTACACATGTCAGAGGTCACTCTGCTGCTCTTAAGGCAGTATGCAGTTCTCCTAAATTCACAACACATGTTCACATCATCTGTAACCTTAAAAGGTGTTAACTCAAAGTTCACCACCTCATTTAAATCCCTGGTTACTGCCACGGCTCAGTCAAGCTGAGTCACTGACAAACAGGGAGAGTTTGATCAAAGTGAGACAAACAGGAGTTGCAGCTTTGTGCCGAAGTTTCGCTGGCTGATGCCACTGCCTGTAAAAGACTGAGCTGTTTTTCCTTGGTTAACTTAAATAGGACCTCTGTATAGCTGGATAAAGACTAAAGGACATTTAGTATTATGCAACCAAGCAATAGAGGGATAATTTGGACTGAGATGTTGGACCACAAGATGAAATTGTAGTCTAAAACCACAAGTTCTTTATTTTGATATTATGCCACATGCTACTTTATATTTTACATATATTGCAATATTTTTACCTCATAGGCAAGACAAATTTTTAAGCTTTAGGCTCTGTGGTATTTAAATAGCAGCCCATACATAAGAGTTTAATCAAAAGATGTATTGTGTAAAAAAATAAATATGTCACCGTTGAGAGTTTCAACATGGACTGAAAAGGCTGGCTGATAAATGATGCTTTGAAATCCGCTGGTTTCAAACTTTTCCAATATGAATCAAATCAAGCACACAGCTACAGCTTTACAGTGCAGATTATTAGTGAAATCAGAGCCCACCGGATAGGATTCATATAACACCCTCTGCACTCTTTGGAACAAATACACTTGTTTATTTTGGTCTGTACCCCGTGATTTCTCGAGTGTAAGTGTAAATTACATGTCGCCACCATTAAATATTAAACCCAATGGAGCATAAATAATTGATGGCATCACTTCTTATGCAACAATGCCTGAGGAGCTGGTCCAGAAAGGCCCCTTTTGCATTAGACTCTTCTTGAGGTTAGAGACTGCAGCCACCATACCCACCCATTTCTTTTTAGCAGGCTGATGGATGATTGCAGGAAGTTCGTAAAAGAAGATCTCCCCCACCAGAACGGCATCGTCTTGGGCAGGGAACGACTGTGTGCTGAGTGGATGTAAGTGCTTCTTCAACCACAACTAAGTATGTTCTGTGGACCTGAGGACTCTCAAGCTGTGGGCACGATGGGTATAATGATTGGTTTGACAGAAGAGTGTGTGTACGTGTGTTTTCTTGTCTCTGAGTGTGTGTGCGTGGACAAAGTGGTGCAGAGTAGGTTACCCACATTGCTTCCAAAGCCTGTAAGCTGTTCCCTCTGCCCCCAAAAGTGGTGTGTTCGGGGTGGCTCTGGCATCTCGAAAGGCAACCGCTTCAAAAGTTTATTCAATAAATGGACAGCCATAATTATTGTGACGATAAAAGCTCCAAACCACTGATGGAATTTTATGGTAAACACGACTTCCTTGACATAAGCTCAGAGAAAGAAAACACTCAGAGAAACTGTGTAATACAATATCAGGCTAAACAAAGCATCATAATAAACACAGTGTTTATTGTCAAACATTGTAAACGGCTGTAAACTGTCCAGTACTGCACATGACTACAGTACGGTGTATTTTAGTGCAGGGAGCTGTAAAAGTCTCTCTAAACAGTTCAACAGTCTCTCTCCAGCACTCTTAGCTCCTCCTGGAAGTAATCAATACAGCTTAATAATAACCTATAATCAGTCTCGTCACTTTGAGAGTGATGGTGACTGATAGACCTCAGCTGTCCGCCTGGCGCTCCTGTTGACACTAATGCACTGACTGTCTGTGAACGACTGTTTATTACTCAATAAGGACATTTGGAAATAGCCTGATCAATAATGAATGGTGCCTCCTTAACTCTGCCTGCATGCATGGAGGAGGCTGAGAAATAACATGTAAACAACAAAGCATCTTGTGTAAAGACAGTGAGGGTGAGGAAAGTCCTTCAAAAAGATGCTCAGCAGAACAGCACCTGAGGAGACACTGTCTGAGTTGTCTGCGTATTTTTACGCAAAAAGCAACAGCAATTTTTGACAGTCATCTTAATCAACATCGGTGTGTGAAGAATGGCTCAAATGATGAAGATGACCATAGTGATGAACCCTATAGAAAATTACCCCCCAGCTCTGGAGGTTGCTGTGAGCTGTAAGAAGTGTTTAGATTGTTTCACAGTCTGAAATTTTATTGATAATTTGTGTCACAAGTAGGCAGTTATTTTCAGTGAAACAGTTCAGACAAAGTCACTGTATGTTACTTCCTTGAAATCTCATTGAAATGGACGTAGCAAACGTGAACCCATTGGTTTGTTGTTTGAACATCACCATGTTGGTTGTTTGGAGCCAGAAGTGACCATATTTAGATATGAAGAGAGGGGTGAGGAGGCGGGTCTGACCCTTGAACCCAAAGACACTGTCCAATGTGAATGAGACTCTAGTCCCACTGGAAACCAGACCTGCCAAGCAAACTAACCCCGTCCCTAAATCTTCCACTTTTTGAAGACTAATACAGGGTGACACAAAAAACGTGAATCTTTTAACAGTCCAATAAAACCATGAGTGATGGATGAAAATTATTTTATTAATAGTAATTGAAACCTTAAAAGATACCATTTAAGAAACAATGATGGGATTTTCATTTTTGTCTCACAGTGGTGCCACTTGCACATGTTTGCCAATACGCACTTCAAAAATTCCTGTTTTTTTTGGGTCACCATGTATTTACTTAATTATGATTTTTTTTTTTTTTTTTTCTTATTTCAGATGGACCACCAGATCACTGATACAAACAATTAGCTTTAGCTAATGACATCCGAATTATTTGTAAAAAAAAAAAAAAATAAAATAAAATAAATATACATATCTTATGATTGAAAATGATGATTGTATGAGTATGACTTTTTGGAGCCAGCATCTAGTGACTATTTGGAGTGTTGCACTTTTTTTCCACATCTGCATTATCCACATTTTTTAAATCTGGTTGCTTGTGGTTGATATTAAAATTGTGCAAATTTGCAAAGTAACCAGTATTGGGGATTTTGAGAAGAAGAACTTCATATTACCAGCCATGTCTAAGGTACGGGCACTGAATGCTGTGAAGCTTTAATTTTGCACCGTGGACTGAGGTGGCCTTCCCTCTCAATAGAGGGCCATTTCACATGGTCAGAACGCTTTGATTCTGGTCAGTGAATGGTCCTTTTCAGCTGACACTCTCACTTTCAAACAGCCAGGGCAACAGATATATAAAAGCAGCTCTTCAGGCCTTAGAAAATATTTTGGGAAACCAAAATAGCCTGGCACTTATGAGAGAGGGAGAGAGAGAGAGGAAGAGAGAATGACACTTTTTCTCTCAATGTAACTGGAAGGGCGACAGGCAGTATATCTGCCTGTTGAAATCTCATTGGAAGGAGAAAATGTTTATTTTTTTCCTCTTGGCCACAACTTAGAAACCCAAGGAATCTGCTGTCCTCCTCGCTCCTCCATCTGATGGTTCAGTGTTAGTGTTTGCCTCCAGAGTCGCCGGGGCGGGACGGGGGGCTGATTGACTCTAAAAGTGGCTGAGGTTTCCTCTGGTCCTGTTTGGGCATAGCAAGACCATCCTTTACTGAGCCCGGCCTAACAGAGGAAAGGCGACGCCCCATCGTCTACCCATCTCTGTCAAAATATTTGTACCACATGGATGGGAGTGTGTGTGTGTGTGTGTGTGTGTGTGTGTGTGTTTTTGTGTGTGTTTAATAGGATGGTCAGTGGGACTTGCGGCACTTCATGTGTGGGCACTACCCTGGCTGTCTTGCCACCTTTTGCCACCACACACATTCACTCACCTCACCTTTGGAGGACGAGTGTATGTCCGTCCCTGTCTACACACACACACATCAACACCAGAGTCAGACCACCCAGGCAAGTGGGGAACCATGAGAAGGCCACTTTATGCTCCCAGACAGCCCAGTCCAACCACAGTGGCGCCCCTCTAACACCCATGCAGCCGCTATTGCCCACAAAGCTTGTGTGTATGTGTGTGTGTGTGTGTGTGTGTATGTGCGCGCATGCCTCTAGGTCTGTTGGTCCATCCGCTCGGATTGACAAATGTGTGCGGACAAAATAGCAACTCTTCTCTTTATACTCTGCCAACCACAGGCTCCAGCACATTTAACTGGGTTAATTCACTTAAATGACTTCAGTGCAACATCAGATGTTTCACATTTGCTACCTGGCAAACTCCTACGTGTTAGCATCGAGTCCAACCTCAGCTATTACTCCAGTGCTTTCTCTAGCACAATCATTATGCTTGCTAATATTTATCGGGCTGGCGTGTGTTGATCAGAGTGGAATAGGAGGCTAGATCGGTCAAAGTGCTGACATTTATCCAGTGTGTTTGTGGCTGCGATGGTTTGGTCGTAACTTGTCATGTGACCACCTCGGCTTTGTTCTATCTCTCTCTGTAGACCATCACCCAACCATGATGGAAATTGCCACGGACAAATTAGCCACATATGTTGAATAATGGTTACAACAATTGATTGGGCACAGCTTGCCTTAAGGGAGTTTGTTGGTGCGTGTGTGTTTGTGATTGACTGTATGCATGTGTGCCTGTGGATTTCTGAATGATTGTATTTGTGAATTAAGCTTGCGTGTATGCAGAGTGGCATGTCACTCATTAGCGTTTTAGCTCAGCAGCTGGTACAGTATTTGCATGGAGCAACATTTGCATTTGTTTGTGTTCATCTCTGTACTCTTCGTCGATGATTAACAATCAGCCACTGACATTTTCTCTGATTGCTGTGACATTCCTGAAGAGGGAGGAGGAGACGCGCGGGAATTGCACTGACAAATCTGGAAGAGCATGAGTCATTCTCTGTGATGCTTTTCCAACCAAGCCTCCCACCACGTCACGCACGCCATGGCAGCCGCTCCAGCTTTGATTGATGACTTCTCCTATTGTCGGACCTCATGCCTGTGATCTTTTAATAAAGTTTGTTTTTACACCCAGGGAGCTGGTTGGACTCGCTGAACTGCAGGAATGTTGCTCCATTGCAAACAGCACAGAGTAAAATTCTCAGCTTCTGTGTACATTTGAGGCATAATACTATCTGTTGTGGTGGTGTTGTGATTGTGTCTTAAAGCTTAAGTAGATAAAGAAACATCCCACCAATTTTACAGTGCACTCCTTTCCTGTTTGCCCTGAATAGTATCCTCAGCTTGTTAAAAACAGTTTTTGAGTTGCATTGTTTCATATTAGAAAGCACTCTGAAAGATGTTGATGTCCAACATTATCGTCCTGCATGTGTGTGTACATTTTCAACAAAACTCATTAAGATGTGATACAGTTATAAATTTTACCCAAAGAACATTTCAGTGTTTTCATTTAGTACCTACCACTTCCTTCTTTTCCAGTTCCTAAACCCAGTGAAGGTGTTTTTACTGCCCCCTTCTGGTTCTTGTCTCTCATAACCTTGTTGGAGAGGTGATAAGATTTTTGGAGCTTGACACATACTAGAGAAAAACTTCATGATATTGTAACTTCTGCAGCTTCCTAATTCCCATATGGATTTTTGTTGTTAATCATTTTTAATGATGCAACAGGTCACTTCCTGCACTGTGTTTAACAGTGGTCGGCATTGGGAAAGATGAGAGTGAAGGAACAGCAGGGGGGAGGGGAAAGGTCCACTCAACATGACACAACGCAACATGAAATCACTGGTGTGAGCTGTCCATTCAGGGACAGGGCCTCCTATTTATTTTCCTTTCCTGCTGTCTGATTGGCCAGCGGAGGTGTGCGGCCAGTGATCAGCAAGCTTCCCCTCCACAGCCTGATGACAGATCTAAAGGATAGTTCCCTATCCCCCTTGTTACAAATAACTTCCTTTGACATGCTTGGGCGTGCTGACAATGTTTTGAGTGAAAACAGCTTTCAGGGTTGGATGGGTTACAAGCTTTCAACCCCAAGGGTGGGCTACTTCTTCAACTGCAGCTTCATCCCTCTGAAGACATAAAGCAAGAAGGACCAGAGAGAGAGAGAAACAGAGACAGACAGACCCCAAGCAAAGCCAGGATTAGAGACTACACAAGACAGTGAAGCATCATGAATAAAAGCAGTCTGAACTATAAGCACACAGGCCTGTTTTTTCTCTTTCACTTTCTGCCAGGGCTTTAAAGACATGCAGGGGAAGGCAGGGCATGAGCTGAAGCAGAGGTGTGTCATTGTTGACACAGACAGGGAAGAATGCCTGGACAGTTTTCCTCTCTTGCTGTGACTGGATCCACTTCTGTGGTCTGGACTGCGTGTTTAGAAGCCGTTTCAGGTCGTTGCATGTAATCTGTGTCGTGGGCCCAGACAAGCATTGTGTCTGCTCTCTGTCCTCCAGGTCTGAAATCATTGAGCAGAACGTGTCCTACTGCTTTGTGTATGCCACAAATCATTTGTTTTGAGTCAGTGTAGGCAGTGAAGCATTGCTGTCTTGCTTCTTTTTTTAACTCTGTCACTAAATGACCGTTGTTAAACCCCTTCCCTCAATAGCAAATGTTCAGTCATAGCTTAGCAACTGTAACTATGCACGTCAGGTCTATTAAACTTTTCCAAGTCCCAAAGCATTGTGCATAGAACAGTACAATACTCAGCATTCAAAAAGTTCAGAGGGATTATACTGAACAGTGTGTTTATCTGGTCTCGTGTAGGATGCTAATGTTAGCATGACGCTGCAGGTTAAAATCCACTGTGTAGTATTTGTATTGACCTGGATACTGAATGTTGTCAAAGTGTAGTTTGTAAATTTACACTAAGCAACCCCAGCCAAAGTCCAAATCCAGTTATATTATTGTTTTTCTCTGGTGACATTAAATGGAAAAAATATACAGTTTGAAATCCCTAAAAGATGTTTTAAGTCTAATCTCATATGTTCTTATCATACTGACATTTTGATATAAAAGTTGCCCCTTTTTCAGAGCCTCTGCACTCTGCTCTTTCAGCAGGTGAGGATACTGCCCTGTTGTCAGACACATGTAACTTTAGTCTTAAAGTTTCAGCGAGACATATACATGTTTAAAGTTTGCTTTCAAGACCTCTTTCATTATCAATGTTTTAATATGACACTGTTGTCAAACTGCTTTTTCATTTTCAACTCATGGAGCTAACAGTTGAACCCAGGTAGCTGCAGCTAATAAAACTTTGCATTGGCAAAATTAAAGGTCCTGTATAAGAAATGAGAAGCTTCTTTTTGACAATTTCTGTATGAAATCAATGACCTGGCGTGTTGGAGATTACTAAGAATGTGAAGTGGTAAATTAGTTGTTATATCATGCAAAAACAAAAGGCTCAATTAACCAACGCATTTGTCAGTAACTACGGCAAGAGGGGGTTTAGTTAATGGTTTGTTCTGGCCTCAAATTGCGTTTTGTCTCGGCCTGTCCTCCATCTTTTCCTTCTTGTTTTTTTAGCTATCCTTTGGGACAAGTGTTCCTGATCAGGCTCATCAGAATGCTGCTATGTTCCCTCAATTGCCTAATCAGAGGAGATGGTGAAATCAATGGGGTTAATGGATCCTAACAGGAATCTGAAATTAACACCAACCCTTAGGATCAATGTGTGTCTTCATCTGTGTGTATTTGTGTGTTAGTGTGAAGAGCTCACCAGATTCGACCTTTGCCAGGTCAGCGAGACTCACTGCTGGGGCTGTATTGGATAACTTTTGGGAAATGATGGAGGATGTTGTTAATTAGAGGTCAAAGGTCTGCTCAAGGATTCAGCCACCACAAGCCACTTGACTAAAATTGGAGCATAATCTTTTGATCCTATCTATTGTATGAAAAGGCAACTGATCCTGTAGGGATCAATCATAGCCACCATGAGGGATGTGTGGGGTGAAGTGAAGCAACATTGATTTAGTCTACTGCAATTGTATTGGAAACCAAAGGCAATATAAGAAAACATCGTGATGGCGACAGCAAAGGAGGACGAATCCCAACGATCTGACAGAGAAGATAAGCAAAGGACTGAAACAAAACCACATGGATGAGAGGTGAAGGGAAGAGAGACTCTGGAGTGGCTTGTCACCATCTCTTCACCATCTGGTCCCCATCACCTCCGCAAAGACTCCAGTGATGTCACTCTGAGAGGAGATGGTTCCAATTAGAAACCAGATTGGAGACATCTCCTGAACAGGGAGATGTGGTCCAAGGCCCCTGTATCAGTAGTCTGCTGCACAGTCAGGTCTTCAGAGACTTGAAATGATACCACCTTTGCCAACAAGGTGAAACTTGCTTATCTTATGGCTGCACTGAGCAAGTATTGCTCTTCAAAAAAAAGGTTGCACGGTAAATCACACTGCCTATAATACAGTTACTGAGTGTGGTTGGGGATATTCATCACAGTTTAAAGCTCCTCTGTCACCTCAGGAGCAAGACGAGCTGGCTCTCCTTTTATTTCTTTATCAGGACCGGAGACGGCTCAGGCACTTTCCCAGAATCTGTCAATGCTGGGCGAGCGCAACGCTTCATCCATCACAGGAGCCAGCTCCACAGGCTTTTCATTTTACCAGGGAGGCCCACTTCAGAGGCCAGGCCCATTAAGTCTTAACATTCGTGTCCCAACGCCTGTCATTTGGCTCACATCAACCAAAACACTCTTTCATTCTCACTGTTTCTCTCTTTTCCTCTTGTCCCATATATCTTTATTTCTTGGTTTCTCCCTCTTTGCCCTCTGTCGCTTCATCACTTTTCTTACTTCTAATGAGGAGTGAACTTGTTTTGAAAATAGTGACGTGATCTCAAGGTCAAAGTTGCAAATGAGACACACATTTCGAAAGCTCACCAAACACAAAGCAAGAGAGGATGTGCGGAGCTTCCAAAGTAAAGCTGCTTCAGTGTGTGTGATGATAATCTTCCAGTCATTCCATAAAAACAGGACATCGCACTATAATCACAGGTTTAATAGAACGATCTGTTATAATCCTCAATTCACGCACATAACAAAATATAAGCGTAGACGGTTCTGTCTTTCTCAGCAGTTAAGCAGAAAATTTTAAGATTTGCTGAATGGATGACTTGACCGTCTAAACACTATCAGGTTCCTGCTATTACTCTATTTCCCCTCCTAAAAGCATGGCGTGCAGTGTGCGTCGTACTGGAGGGCCTGATCACAGGCTAACATTGTTGACAGTCAGATTAAGTTTTGGAATAGACCTGATGCCTCAATCGCTTTTTCCCCCTTCATCTTGTCTGACCATTTAAAAAGTGGTTCTGGTATCGCCGCCAATCACTCCACAAACATTTTCCCTAATAGGAATCCGATGACTGTAGGCAATTTATTCCTCATTCTGGCGCTGCATGAAATTGTTCTGAGGCCGCAAATCTGGCATGATAACATTTGGTCTCGACGGAGGCGCAATAGTGTCTCTGAACGAGAGTTGTTATAATTTTATATGTAACACAGTGATGTAACACTAACCATGAAGTACTCGCTTTCAGACTAATACTGTATATCTTGCACTTGTGTACTTACTGTGCAATAATTATTTCCACCAAGGAGATAATACTTTTGCCCACGTTATTTGTTTGTCTGTTTTGTATGTCCATCCATCCGTTAGCAACAGCATGTGAAAACTACTGAACAGATCTCAATGATTTTGTTCTTTGCTTTGAAAGATGGTATCACTTAAGGAACAAAGGATTCAATTTTTGGGATCAGCTCAGAGGATGTGATCCTGTCAGGAAAATATCCTGAAAAAGTGTTTTACCATAGACTGTATGTAGAAATGGACAAAGCAACCAGGTCTAAAAAATGAGGTCAGTGTGGAAGCGCATTGATACCACCGGGCCACGGAGAATACTACTGATGGCCACAAGATGGTGGCTTAAAAAAAACAAACAAAAAAAAAACCACGTATTAACTTCAATGCAAAAATCGTCATTTCCTATCATGAAATACTCGGTCAAAATATTTTTTCACTCTGATGTCATTAGCCAAAGTCAGCTCTTCTTAGAGTGATCTGGTGGTCTATCTGAAAAAAAATCATCATGAAGTAGATATTAGTCTCCAAAAAGTAGAATATTTAGGGGTGTGGTTATTTGATGGACATGTCTGGTGTCCAATGAGACTATACCTCTCTCTTCAGTCTCATACACATTGGGCAGTGTCCTTGGGTTCACTTCACCCTTATGTCCAAATATGGTCACTTCTGGCTCTAAACAACCAACATGGGGACATTCAAATGTTCATCTCCTGACATCACGTTAGCTTCGATCATTCTTTATACAGTGTATGTTTTACCAAGATAGTATTGCTATTTCACCACAACAGGAGATACAGTCTTCAGTCAATAGCAATAGTGCAGTTAGATTAGACCTTGGTGGAGGTTTGTACTCTCTGAGTGCTTTCTATTTTATCATACATTTAAAGCCAAGCTGACATTCACCAACATGAGTTGAAAGGATAATGTCTTCAGCAACTGCACTATTGTCACCATGGATCTATCAATGACAATGTCTGACTCATTCCTGTGAAAGTTGCCTATTCAGCACATAAGCAAAAAAAAAACGCTGCAATGAAGCTTCCTTATGTTTCTGCATTTAGACCCATAGAGTGTGTCTATACAGTCCTTCTCCAGCCGAGCTCGCTGAGGGCAGCTATCTGAGATTTTCACTAACTTTCTGCTGCTATTCACACACAACTAGGATAAAAATGACTGAATCCATACAGCTCTTCTATACTTTTCTAATAATATTTCACAGCATGGATCAGAGTATCATCAAAGCTCAAAACATTTGTTCATCTTTTTATTGCAGCACCTTATACTCATAATATACAACTACTTCAAAGCCTAATATTGTTCCCATAGTCTGAGTAAGAAGGATTTTGTCAGCGCGTCTGAAAAGTGAAGCCCAATGGGAAAGTACCAAAAAGTGCAATACCACTGATGGCCACTAGACACAGACCCCAATAAAATCTTTCTTCAACAGTCTTCAACTTCAGTCATGAAATATTCAGATAATGTTTTTTTTTTTTTTCACAAGTCATTCTGATGCCATTAGTTCAAGCCTCTTCTTCTGACCAGTGTCCTCCTAACAGTAATTTAATAATTAAATACATGTTAGGCCTCAAAGAGAGGTATTATAAATTACCTTTAGACCCGCCTGTTTTCTAGACTTTATCACCTCTGGCTTGAAAAGATGGCGACAGCCAAATGCCAAGCTCCTGGCTTTAACTTGCTTGTCCACAAACCAGTGGATGACGTAATGGTGGTTACATCCATTTTTTATATACATTTATGGTTGTTCCTTGGAGCTTGACTGTCACACTATATATTTAGCATTTATTATTATCCTGTAAATGTGGCTAAAAGGCCTGTTGTCAGTGGGAGTTAACTTGATCATGTCCATGAATTGCTGCATTGTGAGGCCTCGTCCACCTATGATCTCATGTCAAGTAAAACACAATCCAAAATAATCCACATCAAACCATTATCACAGTAAGAATAACACCACCTCTCAGTTTCATTTAAAAACACATCCCCTCTGCCATGAAATTTAATTCCCTCTAGCTCTTCATTACAAAACATGCCACACACTGTAGTTAATCCCATGTAGTATTTCTGTAATAGGTGTTCTGATTGTAACCACAGCTCCCAATTTATTAGACAGGAGCAGACATGACCAGGGTTGGGTGTTGCCATCTCATTTGCATGTTTTTATTGTTGCTGTGCCAAGCAGAAATTTGTGGTAATCCAGATCAGTCTGCCAGTAAGTTAGCTTCTAAAGTAAACACTGAGCATTCCTGTGCGTTGTGATTGTGGTACAGTGTGTTCTCACATGTTCCTGGGGGCAGTATTTGAAGCACAAATTGCCCCCAGCACGTCAACGCTCCACAGTTAGGTTTCAGAGAGAGAGTATTGATTAGGGGTCGGCGGTCTGCAGACAGTTTATTTACTCTCCTTCATGGTTTGCAATTTGAAGGGAGGAGCGGACAAATTTTCTTGAACGACTTCTTTGTCGATTTTGACCTGTTCTCCTCTCTTATCCCTCGCTACCGCTCATACCTCCATCCAGGAAGGAAGCAGTTGTTGTGAAACACTCAGCCGGTTTCCTCTGCACATCATCTGTCAGCTCTCTCTGCACAACGCAACAGAGACAGAAGTGGATTTGGAGAATTCTTTATCTTTCCATCACAGTGTTGGAGTTGTCTTGCAAAGCACCAAACATTTAGCTTTGAATCTTTTTTGCGTATGTGCAAAATTTCACTGAAAACCTTTTTATTTAATCTCTGCATTTTGACTGGTTCACTCTGCTGCTTCTCTCTCTTCCAGCTCTTTAAGGTGTTTACATAATGAACATATTGAATTTGTTACTGGGCCCAAGTCTTATTTCCACTTCGCTCTGGGTAAATAAAAGGATAGACCCTATATTAAAACATATTTTTAAAATTATATGATAATTAAACCAATTAGAAGTTGTTTATGGGCCCGTGCTTGGGTTATGGCCACTTTGGGCATGCCATTGAACAATGTGGATCTTGTTTGGCTGACGTTTGAAGCGGTTTGGCTGTTTGGAGGGTCCTGTTAACTGGAACTTTTTAAATAGCTGCTTTTTGAAGCTCTGTCGTGCGCTCTGCACTCAGCCCAATCCGTGGGCTCCTGGAAACCCGAGGGGAACATTATCAAATTTAACACAAAAACACACATTCTGTTTTATATTTTGTCAACCATATCCCTTCTACCAGCCCACCCCCCAGTAAAAAGACACCAATGCCTTTTTTCTACAAGAGCTCCACCTACTGTATTTCAACAACCTTGTGCGTATTCATACATGTTCATATTTTAGATTCCCAGGGAAGGTGCTGCTGTGTTTCGTGATGATAAATCATGTGAATCATGTCCTATACTGACCAACTGTAACTGTTACTGCAACTGTATGACCCTCATACATAAGTTACTTTATGCAGAAATGCTTTTTTCAAATCAATTCACTTGGTATAAAAACAAACAAAAAACTCTGTACTTTTAATGCTTATGTAACCTTCAAAAGATCTGATTTTACTTTGAGAATTTCATCACCCCCACTGTAGCCGCTCGGAGTTGAGCAAAGAAACCACGCATCAGTGCTTTTCCTCTCGTACATTTTAGAGAAGGCTTTCACAAACCACTGGTAAAAATGTTTGTCTCAAGTTAATGGTCTTCTCCTCACACTTGAGACCAAACAGAACAAACAAAAAGCACTTATGTCAAACAGCATCCTTCATTACATAGGAAAGAGAATGTTTTATTAACTCTAAATAAGCCCCACACCTATCGTAAACACCTATATTACTGTAATGCTATCATTAAATGAGTGAGAGGAAGCCTTTCAGCCTGATAAACAGCAAACAGCTCTCCATTTGCCTCTGACTAAAATGATTTAATGGCCAGATTGAATCAGTGAAATTAAGTTGTTGTTTCAGTCCCAATGTATAAGCAGCCTAGGCTGAGCCAATGGGAACTTACAGTACATTCCTCTAACTCTGCATAACTGTAACTTCTGCAGTTTTGTTGGAGACATTTACAGTATGGGGATCAAAACTGACAAAATATAGTAAAATGGTATCAGAAGAAAAACATTGTAGCCAGATAGATCAATACATTTTCCTATAGAGTGAAAAAAATGAATAGTATTTAGAAACACACATCCCTATGCCAGTGTTGACACACCCATCTTGTTATTGTAGATGTATTTGGAAAATTGCAAATGAGCACAAAGCTCCACCAAGACACAATCCAGCTGTATTGATGCTATAGACTGAACACTGTTGCCCTCTTGTGGTGAGATAGCAACACTTAACAGGACACACCTGCACCCATTGTCCCGACAATGCTAACAGCTGCACCACTGCCGCCCCACACAGAAGTATGAATGGTTATATTGCTTTTCACACACCACCAGTATTATTTATGTGTTCAATTATTTTTGAGTTGCATTAGAATTAGGATGTACCACTATTTTATGGAGTTCATGTTTTATCAACAATTTGCCCACGCACCCATAAATCTATTCACTGTGTCTGATATTGCTGAGTGTAGATAGACACAGCGTTGTTGCAGCATCTCATTGCTCGATGGAACCTTGTTTAATTTTCACTATTTGGTTGGTGCCAATAAAGAATCCACATGCCTACATGTGTGGGAAGACTCCCAGGCCTACACTCATACCTTTGGTTAACCATTATCTTACATCAGGTTTAGCATGCTAGGCCACAAACCCAGATCAGGTCTGAAATAGGCGGTAGGTGTAAAAAGAGTGTGTGTGTGGGGGGCGAGCGGCGCTGGTCGGCTTCAGTGGATCAGCGTTAGCTGCAGCAGTAGTGTGAGTCCTGTTAGGAGTATTTTTAACTGTCAGCACTAAATGCCTCATTCAGCCTCAGCATACCCCCCCACCCACCTCGTAACCTCAGCCAGAATACCTTCACTTCTGTGTACACAGCACCACAGGCAGGCTTGCCAGCTGTTTACCCATGCACACACATACTCAGACGTACACACACACTCTTACACACACTTAAAAAACACAAATATGCAGAAGGCTTTCTCTGCTACACATGCTGACAGACACTCAGATACAGAACACATCTATATAAACTCAGTCTCCATGAAAACATATTCATATTTGCAAATGTACACACACAAATAGACTCCTCTACTCAGACTGTACACACACACACACACACACACACACACACAGTATCACATCATGTGATTTGGCTTGGGCCCATCCTGTCTGTGGGTGAGTTAGAGAAGTGGAATGTGTAAGAAACGGTGCCCACACATCGAGCCGCCGCTCAACTCTCAGGTTGGCATCGCACAGAGGAGGGAAGTGTACTGGCTCAACAGCAGGAGAGGAATGCAGACAAATAACCTGTCTTCATTAAACAATACTAGTGCAATTAAACACACTACTTCTCACTTTATGTCTCACAACCCCTATCATTTAATTGAAGAGATAATTGGTGGCACTATGTGACGAGACGATGGTTATCTGCTCTAGCCAGCCGGCGGGGCAATCAATCATTCTGGAGAGACAGCTTTATGACTTCTAATGAATTTCTCCCACGCCACCACCAATGCAAGATATTCAATCACAGGCGGGAGAAGTTTCTGTCTCCAGGCTGCAATCTGAAGGCATTCATCTGGCAATATAGCTTTTTTTTCTTGGGCGTGGATGAGATCTGAAGTCGTCTCATGCAAGGCAGCCATTGTTTTTCCACACCTACTGTTCGAGATGTTTCAACATTGCATCACTTTGTGTGCACAGCCATCTCCTTCTGCTTTCCCTCCTTTTAGCTCCTGAGTCTGTTCAGTGCTAATGAATGAACGAAGGGAGCTGTGGCTGAGCAGCTCTGTATTTTTAGGGCTGTACGCCTGTGGTCGATGTGGCCGGTCCCATTCAGAGGAGCCATGGGGGGATATTTTTGGCCACAGGCTGAGTTGAGTCCAGGCCCACACAGAATCGCTGACAGACGCAGGCAAGGAGGAAAGAGGGATGTTTTTCTATTGGGAGGAAACCAGGCCTGATTATGGAGGGAAGAGAGAAACCAAGAGAAAAGGCAGATGACTGCATTTGAGTGTGTTTGTCTGTAACAGAGTTGAGGAAGGAGGATTTTTCCTGATTGCCACACCCTTCTTCTTTTGACTCAAACATTGGAAGAGCTGTCGAATTTGAAATTTTAGACTCAGGACGAAAATGCTTTTATCAGTTTAATTGTTAATATTGGCTGGTGACACACACCACACTGTCTTCGCATGCAAAATAATGATAATTACAGTACTTGCTTCTCCATTTTTTATTACTTTTTCCCTCTGCAGTTGGTTTAGTCCGTATTAATGATATTAAAGATAACCATAGTCGTATTTATACAACTCTCCAGATGCTATTTCAGTTGGCTCACTGATTGGAGCGATTTGCATGCTCCATGTAATGTGGATACAGCTCTCAGGCTATGATTCCTCGTATTAATATTTAATTGCCATCAAAGTGTGTTTTCAAAGTATAGGGTGACGCTCCCGTCTCTCAGGCTAGTCACGATAGAGCTGAATCCGGAGCGGGGTGAGGAGCGTAGTGCGGTTCCAAAGAGACGAGTTTTCAGTCATATTATCCCTCCCTCCTCGCGCGCTGGCACCTGTAGCGCCTCTCCAGCAACAGTAAATCACGTGATCATTTCCTCGCGAAGAAATCCAAATCCTCGCGCCAGATCCGTCCGGGCTTCAAGCAGCTGCATAGGCCCAAGACGTGCTGAAACCTGAGGCGACAGCATTAAGAATTAAAAACGCCAGAAAGTGGTCCCTGCGCGCGCCTTGTTTTGTCATCAGTGTTCCATTAGTGTCACTTTATTCTGCGCCTCCCCTCCTTCTCCCCTTTGTGTGTTTGAGTCAATATCGGGAAAGCCTGCCCGTTTCTGCCCAAATGGTTACAATATACCTTCTTCACGCCTAAAGAGCTGACAAAGGTTATTAGGCCGACCGGCGTCCTGAGCAGCGGAACAGATAAATCAGAGCTGCAACAGACATGTAATCTCAAGCTTTGGGAATATGAGCTGAAGTGTGAGGGGGTATGTTGAAGTTCATTAATTATTATTAAGCTGCAAGTGAAACCATCGTTAAAAGCTCAACACATTATGTTTTTTCTCTGCAGTTGCTCTGTAATGTCATCAGAGTGGGGTACCTGACTTCCTGGACAGTGGCCGTGGTGTTTAGAGGCCCGTCCTGCAGCAGGAAGTCTCATGGATATAATACCTATGTGTGGCTCCAGCCGGTGGCCAGTGTGGTGATGTTGATACAGAAGCAGACCTGACACACAGCTGTTGTTTATGATGTGGCTAGCCCAGGTGGACGGAGCCCAGCCACAAGCCAACCTAACCTCGAATCCACAGATCTATAGTCCTGACCAAAGTTGTTTTGGGGGGGAGTCAAGTCAGGTCTGTCCCAACAAGTCCAAAGTAAAAACCCAGCTCCTTTCGAGCAAGTCCAAGGCGAGTCTTTACCATAACCATAGTGCAAGCTACAGGATGAGTCTTTCAGGTTTTAACAAATTTATTTTTAAAGCTTTTTATCTGTGACAGTTAAGGTCAAGTCATTCAAAACTATTTCAAAAGAAGAAGTCAGAAGAAGTACAGTTCAAACTCACTCAAACATTATTTTTTTTACCCCCACAAAAAAATGTCCTCATTATGGTGATTTCAAACTAAGACTATACCTCAGATGCACACCTAAATAGAGCAATTCATATATAAATCCAGAATGCTGTATGTGTGTATTAGGACATATGAACATCAGCACAGCATGAACGTGAACCTTTACAGTGTGCACGACAAAATTAGAAAACTATTTTGTTTCCAGGTTCTGTTACCTAATCATTTCAACAAAAAAGTTCATGTGTAACTAATAATTAACTAGGAAGTTTCCTGGAGTCATTATTCTATATTTAACATATTGAAACCACAGGAAAAATGTGAACTAAGCTCATTCGGTAGAGACCTCTTAGTTTATTTAACTTTCTAAGAAAAGTCCAGTAATTATACAGTAGTTACACAAAAAATAAAAGAGGTACGTTTGATTGAGTTCATAAGAAGCTGTTAATGTCTAAAAATGGTTTCCTGGAAGAAACTGTCAGGATGCTGGAGTCATATTTGGAAAAACTGAGGCCACCTAAACTTCCATTCATTGAGTAACCCATGAAGGAAGTAGAGTTTATTTAAAAGCACCTTTTTTAGTGAGCATCACATGTCATTAATGAAAACAAAGCAAACGACAGACAGGCCTGTCTATACAACAAGGTTTTTGTTGTCAGTACAGCCCAGACTGCTGGGTCCAGGCTGAATGGGAGACTGGGACCCACAATGAGAAATGTTATTGAATTTTACCCACCACTGCCTTTTTTACACACTAGTTACATTTTGAAATATAATATTTGCTGATTTTATTGTTTGCCAAGAGTTGGGTGAGAAGAATATTTTCATGCCATATCTGTACATTTTGGCTCATTTACAGATTGAATAAACTGGATATAACCCTGTTCCCATGTTATTTTATTTTTATTTTAGATTAAGCTTATTGGTGCTGGCTGTGACTTAATATTTAACTCTTTAACTTTTTAACTCTCTGTGAGAAAGCAAATGATTCCCAAAATGTTAAAAAATATTTTTGAGTAGATAAACTTTAGCTCATTGGAAAAAAATTAGCACAAACATATTGTTTGTCAAACTGAGTTAACTGGTCACTGACCAGAAGGCAACATGCTGACTGACTTTTAATTACTCAGCTAGAAAAAGCTTGTGAACTTCAACCTGTCTATAATTTTATTTGCATTTAATTTTTACCATTGGATTTTGTGACTATACTGTTGAAACCAATAGAGGCATTGACAAAATGTACCTGCTGTATTTTCTGTTCATATTCACAATTACAACATAATGGCAGGAAGATATTTCCACTTACAAACTAGAAAGCCTTCAGAGAGCACAAACCCCCACCAGGGCCTAATCCATATCAGATCTCCACTGGCACTATAAACATCATCATTCTGCATGTGTGTGTAGGTTTTCAATGAAATCCATTAAGATCTGACAAATTTGTGAATTTTCCACAACAAGCTGAAACATTTCACTGTTTTCAGTTTGGACATACCACTTTCTTCTTCTTCTTCTTCTCCTTCTTCTTCTTCTTCCTCCTCCTCCTCCTCTCTGGATCATAGATGTTGTGGTGGTCTTTTACCCCTTCCTACTGATTCTCAGTCACCGTTGTCTTTGTTAAAACCATGGACTCTTCATGGAATGATTGAAGTTAACGTGACATCACCCGCTGGTTTGTGGATTTGTATTTAGAAGTAGGAGATGAGACTCGACCTCAGCACTGGCCTCATTAGAGACCAGACATGTCAATCAAACTTACTGCACCCCTAAAGGTTCCTCTTTATAATGGCTAATATCCACTTAATTAAGATATTTTTTTCTTTAGATGGACCACAAGATGACTTTTGAAAAAAGTGTATTTCATGATTGAAAATTAATGATTGAATTTTTGAATTGAAGCCAACTGGAGCCAGTCTTTTAGAGCCCGTCTCTAGTGGCCATCAGGAGTCTTGCACTTCTTCACTAGTTTTTTGCATTTGTGCATAATTTTTGAGCCACAGTGGTTTGTCTATTTCTATATACTTAAGGATGTAACATACGGTTCTACAGTTAAAACTGTTAGTATTATAAGTGTTCATTGAAAAATCAGTAAAATTCATGAAGATCTGTTTGGTACTGTTTTCAGGAATCTTACTAATAGGTGGATAATGAGATAAGCATACCCATAGGGAGCAAACACCCTCAAATGCTGTGATAGTCTGATGGCCTCCTTTGCAGTATATGCATTGAGTTGTACTGATATGCATCTACACACAAACATGAAGGCAGTACTCTGTGTTCCCTGGCCTTCGCGTCATCTCACTACATCAATAAATACAGCAAAATAGCATTAGCAATAACTTCAACTATATGACCAGGCTCTAATATGATAGAATTAGTATCAGTGTTTTAAGGTTTGGCCATTTAGGTGAAATCCTAAGCCGGGCAGGGAGTAATTTGGACACAGGGAAAATTGATTTTGACCATCAGCACTTTCTCATTTTCAAACAGCGCCTGTGGCTAAATGGGTTAGCCTGTTAAGCACATTACACAGGTAGCTTCTCCTTTCCTCCCCAATGATTATATGTCCGCCTTGAGCAATTGATATTTCTTGCAAATAAGAAAATTATCATATTCTATGACTGGAAAGAGAAATTAGGACCTGCTGTTATGGAGTGGAGTTTCTGGACTGAGAGAAGGAGGCCAAAGTACATTTTTCCCTTCTTTCTTTCTTTCTTGCTTTTTTTTTTTAAAGGGTGGGGTGTACGTATCAAATGTCCCAAGCTATATTGGAATAGGGGGCACTGTCAGTCCTCATCAATAAAAATATACAGTGATAGACTGTAAGTGGTGGAGGGGGGGACAGGGAGGGATGGAGGGGTGCTGAGACAGAAGGACGGGCTCTGACTCTGAGCTGAGGCAGAACGAGCTGGGAACATATACAGTAGGGTGTGCCTTAAGAAAGCTGTAATTTCACCACCAAAGCGTGCACTGGCCTCATAAATCATAACAAAATTTCTACTCTGAATTTTGGTTTTGTTGTTGTGCCTGACTAAAGTTTCAATCTAAACATGTGTATTTTGGTTCATTTAATTGATGCATTAATCTTAATATACCCCTTCTTTGCTGTGTCACCTCTGTCCTGACCTGTCTTATCATTCACAGAAAGCAAAGAAGCTCAGTCTGATCAGTGGACAGTAACACATTCATTCTGGGGAGGCGAGGCACTGGGTGCTAGCGATTAGGTGTGTGCCATGATGTGGTTTATTGAGCTTGCTACGTATCCAGTCGCTGGGGCCTTCCCTTAGCACTGCTCCTGCACTGGGGCCTGAGAGGCTTTCTGTCTGGAGCAAGAGCCCCTGGTGGTCTAAGTGGAACCACATGGAGGAACCTGATAGTGGCGCTTGGCCAGAGAAGTTAACCTGGCCAGTGTGGCAGGCAGCTCCACGCCTGTGAGATTGATGGTCAGTGCAGCTGGGCCTGACCTTTAGCATGCACTTTAGGTACACAGTCTCATCATGCACTGTCAATATACATGCACACATGCAGTATATGTACACTCACAGGAATACCTAAACAGGCGTGTACTTGCTCTCACTTGCCCTCATGTACACACTTCATCCATCCTACACCCTCTCAGGGGTTTCTGTGGCCGTAGTGCCCTCAAGAGTGGCAGACCGATAAGGAGCATTTACCGGAGGGCCAGTCGGCATGTGAACAACACCAAACACACTAATGGGAGAGAGACAAAGCCACAGGCCACAGACATCCAGTAAACAGCAGACCGCAGTCCACGAGATGTATGCTCTCTCCTCCATTTGACCGTGCAGGTACACCAAGCAGAATTGTGACTTCCTGAAGTCTTTTGTGTGTTTTACCACTTGCCGTGTGGCTGGGGTAACTTGAGTAACTGTCTACAGCAGGCTTTCATAAACCAGCAAAGAGCCAGCTACCGTGTGATAACAGTGTCATTAGGTTGGTTGTTGTAGTTCACCTCCACACTGGGAAGGATATTTAATTGTTATTAGGACTGATCAGTCTTTCTCCGTCTGTCTTCTTTCTATCTAATGTTTTTCTGTGACCATGTGCTTCCAGTTAAGTTGGCGCTCAGTCCTGAGCAGAGGTTAAGTGAAACTACCTGCTTCTCAGTGTCTGGCGATTATTTGCTTTGTCCGCAGTGCTGCCAGATCATAAAACACTTGTGTCCACTTTCCTTTTGCTCTCAAAGTCCCTGAGGTTCATTACTGTTACGCCTGGATGTGTGGCTGTACAAGCCTGTCTTTTTAATGTCACACTGCAACAGCCCACTGAGGGTTTCACTAACAACACACAGGACAATATTTCAACAGCAAACTATTACACACTTCAGGCTTTTCCTACAGAAAATATTGATGATCTTCAGTCTGGAAGTGATACAGTAAATAATGAAAAATGAGGTTTCTGCAGGCAAATAGGATAAGACATGAAAGCAGGCTGGAGTGCTGGCTCTGGTTTCCTGTCTGAATGGCTGTTAATTAATGGAGCAGACGAAGGCCATAATTTTTCTCTGGCCAGAGACTGCCACAGTGCCAGGCAGGTCAGCGATCACAGTCATGCACAAGCTGCTGCTCTGATGGTTACATTGTTTCAGCACAGTGCATTTTTTAAGAGTTTGTTCCTATTAGTCTTCAGTGAAATCCAAGTCACTCACTCTCTTTCTTTTTCTCCCCACACACACACTGGCAGAAATAAGGAGATAGGGAATCAGAAACAGTACAGATCTAACAAAGATCAAGCCCTTTTCACCCCCTATCACTATAGAGAGCCAGTCTGTTCTAAATGATTTCCAAAACCGCAGGTGATTTGTCTCCGTCACTCCCCCTGACTTCATTTGCAAGATTCAAAGATCAAAAGGACCTGCTGCTCTTCTAAGATGAGCTCTAAGTGCTTGAACTCCAGCGCAGTCATTAAATACAGCAGTATGGATGTCTTTGCCCCCGTGCCAGCTGAAAACAGTCCGCTCTAAAGTTCTGCTCTCTTTAGCAGACGCTACTCATGGGGAATCATCGGCGCCTCCCAGAGACTGTGATTAAAGTAAATGAATGAAATAAGATACAAGGAAATTGAAATGATTAGTTTTAGAACAGGGACGACTGAACGATTGCATTCAGCTGTAAACGAGGGGGCAGGCAGGGAGGGTATAAGAGCAACAGAGTAAGACAAAGATTACATTGATTATGTATTCCAACCTATGGATTTCTCTATGAAATATGGTCGGCTTTCAAACACGATTGGATTTCAGAGGTATAGTCAGAAATTAACTGAACAATGTCTGGTTTCGATCACTCACAGTGTAGTTTCCACCAAAACATGAGATGAACATTTATGTGTTTTTTGGATGCTGCACATTTTAAACCTGCAATAGCTGAATGTTAAACTCTTGGGGCAGCAGTAACAAGCTGTGAACACGGCAGTGACACTGAGTTGCAATGTTGTAGGCACATCCTGCAAAGCTTTATTGTTTTGTCCACACTAACGCAAGTTGGGGTATTGTGAGAAGAAGGTTGTTTCCTCCTGCATTGGTTGGTTGTTTGTGTGTTTGTCTTTCCATCTGTTAGCAACACAACAGACAAACTACTGACCAGATCTCAGTGATTTTTTTTTGTTTTGTTTTTCAGTTTGTTTTTTATAGATAGGTTTATACTCAAGCAACAAATTATTAAATTTTTGGGCCAGATCAGAGGATGGGATCTTGTCTGAAAAAATATCCAGAAAATCCACATTATTTTGAATCAGCAAAAAAAGACAATGGCAACAGAGAACCAGTAGGAGGACGTAAAACATCGTTGCATCTAGAAGTCGGAGACGAGGTAGAAGAAGGAAGCAGTAGGTACAAACCATACACTGTGTATAGAGTGGATGAAGCTAATATGACGCTGGTTTGAGGACTTGCATTTTAAAGCCAGGAGTTTATCGTTTGAACATTGCTGTGTTCAATGTTTGGAGCCGAAAGTGACCATATTTGGATACGAAGGGAGGAGTGTGGAGCTTTGTCTGACCCTTGAGCCCTAGGATGCTACCCAATGAGACTGGAGTTCAGGACTAGTCTGACTGGAGACCAGTGCTGTTAAACAAACTAACCACACCCCTAAATCTTCCTCTTTTTGAAGATAAGATCTGATAGGACGAGTTGATTTTCGCTAATGACGACAGAATAAGTTGTGGAGTTTTCTGGAACCAGCACCCAGTGGCCATCAGTGTTAGTGTTACATCTTTTTGTACTTCCTGCATTGGCCTCATTTTTGAGACCCAGTTGCTTTGCCCATTTTACAGTCCATGGTAGAAACTAAAAACAGTGAAATGGTTTGGCTGTTCGGATAAAATTGTTATCTTTCTCACATCTTATGGATTTAGCTGAAAACCTATACACACACACGTACACACACACACACACACACACACACACACACACACACGCACGCACACACACGCACCGAATGATAATATCAATTAATGATAATTTGGTGGAGATCAGACATGGATTAGGAGATTGGAGCTCTCTCAGTGCTTTCTTGTTTTTTTTCAGGGGATGTATCACATGAGCCCCCTTTCACATACATGTAGTCATTTGATCCATTGTTCATATAAAGATAATGACGACAGCGTCTGTATTGAACTCTACTGTTCAGACTCAGATGGTGCTCCAGCTTTACCTTTGACGACAGCTGTAATTTAAAAAGAGTACACTGACAGACTGAAAAAAATGATATTAGTGAATATATATAAGAAAAGATAAATTCCTCTTCACCATGATTAGTACCCTTATAACCCATTCCCACAATATAATATATGGCTCTTTTTATAGAGTGAATTCATACATATTTTATTCATGTTGTTTTTCTTTCTTGACTCAGTGACCCTGTTTTACACTGTCAGCTTCACTTCTTCATGGCTGTATTTCTTCCTATTTTTTCTTCTTTTTTTTGTATTTTTACACCTCATTCGCTCTTTTAGTGTCTTTAGGCGTGGGTGTAAAAGGGACCGCATTCCCAGTGGGGACACTTAAATCCCTCATGAGGGGAAGCGTATAGACCCAAACCTCCAAATGATGAGTGTCGTCTTCTTCCTTCCCCATCCGACCGGAGCCTGTGAGTGGTGGTTGGTTTTTGTCCCATACTTACCACCACACTCTGGGCTGGGGTTCTCCACTGAGGAACCCACATGCCTGAGCTGGAAGCGATGGGATAATGAGATGCTACGAGGACAACAAAGGCATCTTCCCCTGCTTTTAGTCACATTGCAAATATGTATGTGAAATTCCCAACCTCAAATACAGTATGCAGAATCAGAGTTTGGACAGTGACGCTGTTGAAATGGCAAATTACAGACGTTGGTCATAATGAAAAAAAAAAGTGGTAGCTTTCATAGAATATGCTCTGTTAGTACAGTTGGAGTAGCAATTTAAAACATAACTGAAACTATAAATACGAGACATTAACTGCTGTTTTTTAAAATCTTTTAGCTGGGCCTTTCATCTATAGCATAACCAGTACAGAATCTATTTTCAATTCAATGTCGTGTGTCATTTTGTGGCATAACAGAAAAGAAAATGAAATGCAAAAGCCAACATTTAATTGAAGCTGTCATTAATGACCTCCAAAAGCAGAGACTGTAAAGCACAACAAATCCAAACACATGCATGGACAATTTGTGCAATAATCAATCACGTATGAAACATCCAGTCAATTCACCACTCATCACACAACCACCAACTCACACCAGCACCACCACCACCACCCTCCACTGCCTCTCTGCTGTTTGATCCAA
>OOFC01001087.1:44259-86773 GCA_900323345.1 Pseudochromis fuscus
CCCACCTGGCACAAGAAGAAAGGCTGCCTCTAAACACAGTGCAGAGTGGGCCGGGCCCAGCGGGCATCCTGCCATGCGTACATTTCCACATTCTCTCATCGCCTGTGCTGTGTTTCCTATCCAGAAGCCATACATCAGCCACTGCTGGGCCTGCGCCTCGCCCTGCCCAGCTCCTTTCCGCCTCACAACACGACTACAAAGCCATGGGGCTAAATGACAGGAGTGTAGATGATGTACGGCATGATGGGAAAAGAAAGACAGGAGGGGGGTGGATATTTAACATGGCAGAGTTAAAGTGATCAAGTAAAAATAATGGCACAGTCAAAAGTGTTCTGGTGAATGGAAACATTCAGTTGCATCAGTTGGTGAGTTGCTTTGAAAGTGGGTGAGGGTGTGGATGTCATGGCTGGTTGCCAGGTTGGAAGCTTCAGGCCTTTCGTAGTAGGGCACAAATTGTCACATGCACCAGTGGCCAAACCCAAACCACCATGACCGAGCGTGGAAGTGACATCATGCTCTATGGCCTGGCAGGGAAGAATGATGGCATTATAATAGGGATGGCGTTGCACTGAAGGGATGAGCCAAGAATCGGTTAACCGCAGAGGAAAAGACACGGGGCCGCAATTAATGACAACAAAGGAAAAGAAGGTTTTGTACTGTGTATCAGTTGAAGGTTAATTATAATGCTGGTGGCATGTCTGGAGAGAAAAGTAATGTCCAACGCTGATTGAAAACTGAAATAATAATGGTTTTAATCACACTGTAAAAAAAGAAAAAGAAATCTGTAAGTTTATGGAGTTGCTGTTTACTTTACAGATTTTTTCCTGTATTTCTTTTAGAATAACTCATGAATGTTAATAAAACTACATAAACCATAACAATAAAACCATAAAACTCCCACTGAAATAGCTAAATAGATTTGTAAAGTCTGACAGGATTAGTGACCGTGAAAATAAAGCACTGGTTCTGAAATTACCACGATCAAGGAGGTTATGTTTTCACCCAGATTTGGTTTGATGGTCTGTTCATGTTTGCAACATTATGGAAAAACTAATAAAAGATATTTGTTCGGATTGGATCCTGTCCAAAAAAGATCCTGAATAATCCATGTGTTTTAATAGGTAAATATTTGTAAAAATATATTGCTGCTATTTCACCACAAGTAGACAGCAGTGTTCAGTCTTCAGCATCGTGTCCAGCTGATTATGTATTGGTGGATGTTTGTGCTCTCTAAGTGGTTTCTAGTGTGACATTTGTTCATTGAAAAATATCTTGTGTATGCATGTTTTTTTTACAATAAAAACATTGAATCAATGTGGTTTTATCAGTTTTAATTGAGAGCAACAAAAAGCTGTTTTTACAAACTTAAAGTAGAATAAAAAAATATATATATGAAAATTAAAACCATATGAAATGCCACAGTTTCACACCTGCTGTACTTCAAGCTTCGCTCCTGGGGCACTGGACATCTCAAACAAATGATACTCCCGCAGCATCCTGAATATGTGTTTATAAACAAGACTCAATATTATTGTGATGTCTGAGCTGAATTCGATAGATTCCTCCTCTGTCAGTTGTGCTTCCGCTGCAATACGATCTGAAATTACATTCAACAGCAACAGGAGATGGGCTCAGCTCATTCCATCTGTGCTGTAGCACTCCTGCTGCCTCTCTAACTTCATCACAGGGGCTCACCGGGGCTTGTGAGGGGCCATGGGAGTCTGAAAACACCCTGGTCCATTACTCAGAGTGAGAGGCTAACCTGGAGTTAGAGTGTCTCGGCTACCTCCATCAGAATCCTGTGTCTGACACGCTCCCTCCGAGACTTTTGGCTTTAATGGACTCTGCTAAATGCATTCTCTGTATATTACCTTTGGTACTGACCCCTATCTGGTTTCTATACAGCCTGTTTACATGCAGCTTAAGCTTGTTCTGCTTCATACTCTTTTTTTCTTCTGACCATTTCTGCAAATATTCCTCTTTTTACTCAGCAATCCTCTTTCCCCTTGCATGTACAAGATTTAAAAATGCTCTCCAGCCCAGAATTTGCACTGAATATTTTCCACAGCACCCCGCCTGCTCCTCCCAGGAGGGTCAGATTATAGCCTCCATCAGGGGAAACACCTCATTCATTCACACACATAACCCTACATCACTGCAGATTGTCTGGCTGAGACAGTTCATTGACTGTGGGATATCTGTCATTGTTTTCCCTCTCCTGTTCAGTGCTCCCGCGTGCGCGTCTGGTTTTAATGACTGCGAGTCACCCACAAACCCGTTATAAGTGGATACACCAAATAGTGCCAATACCACACTGGAAATTTTTACACTTTAAAAAAGCTTTTTTTTTAAACTTGTTCTAACAGGAGCAATTGCTTTTGTCATTAATTGTATTTGTTGTCATGGTCTGGTTGTGTGCCATACCTCTGCCCCCATCTCTTTCCTTTTCTGCCTCTAAGTTCTGATTCATCACTTTAATCTAAAAATGGTACAAGCTGTTCCTGTTGTCTCAGAACTTCCATTCCTCACCTGCCCAACAGCCATCACTGTTTCCCCTACAGCTCTCTCACCTTCCTACTGAAGCACATATCAACAAATGTTCACTGTTTTGATAGCTTTTTCTGTACTGCCAATGTTTTGTCTGCCTGTCATTTACTGCCTGTCTGCTTTAGTGTCCACTCACACCCAAAACTGATACTGTGAAATAAACCTGTGAACTGACAGATTAGATATTGCTATAGACTGGAGAGACAGCAAATATGTACAGTTCCTCCATTTTGAGGAACAAAGGTCAGCACTGTCAGGATGGTGAACGAGGCTTAACATGATGTGGACTCACATTTTGAAACCTGGGGTCAGACATTTGAATGTGGCCATGTTGGTTATTTGAAGCCAGAAGCGACCATATTTGGGTATAAAGGGAGGAGTTAAGGGGCGGGTCTGGACCTTGAACCCGAGGACACTGCCCAATGCATATAAGACTCAAGGTCACTGGACACCAGTCCTGTGGATCACACACTGGGGACGGCAGTGGCTCAGTGGTAGAGCGGCCGTCTACCAACCGAAGGGTTGGTGGTTCGATTCCCGCTCCTCCCAGTCACTGTTGGTGTGTCCTTGGGCAAGACCCTTTACCCACCTTGCCCTGCATGAATGTTGGATGAATGGGTTGGTGGTGGTCGGAGGGGCCGTAGGCGCAAATTAGCAGCCACGCCTCCATCAATCTGCCCCAGGGCAGCTGTAGCTAGCTTAGCTTACTACCACCAGTATGAATGGGTGTGAATGAATAATGGTCTCTATACAAGCGCTTTGAGTCTGGACTTCCAGAGAAAAGCGCCATATAAATCCAAACCATTATTATTACTAACCAGCCTAATATTTACTTTTGAAGCCTAATTCCAGAGTTGTTTGGAGCCAGCATCTAGTGGTTGTTGGGAGTATTGCACTCTTTCACTTCCACTTGGCCTTATTTTTGAGTCCCAGTTGCTTTATCCATTTCTACATAAAGCCTATGGTCCAGACCAACACTGATGAGGACAGGCAGAGAGACACTATACTGTAACGTTTGATGAACCGGACATTTATCTCCCTTTACGTGGCAGCGAACACAGCACACATTTGAGGAGGTCTGAAACTTGGACTGATCTAGACCCTTTATGACTGATCGCAGTAACGTTATCACCTCTGTGGGTATGCACTTAACAGTCCTTCTCACATGCTGTCTCTTGTGGAGCAAGTGACGGAGCAAATCCGAACACACCAAAGGGGCTAGTGCACATAAACTAAGTCACAAACTCTGTCCGTATATATCCAACATATATCAGTACAACAAAAATGGAGGCAGTAGCAAAAATATGTACTTACTTGTCACAAAGCATATTAAAAATAAGGCCAACATCATAGAAATGTCCATCATTGATTATAACTATTCGGCAAACTCAAGCTTTGTTGGATTTTTCCAGAAGTGGAGAACAATCCTTGCAGCACCAATAAAGCCCACCAATGCCTTGTTTGATGTAGGTGACAGGAGGTGCAATGGCTCCTATTAGACACTGCTGGGGAGATTGTTTCAGTATTTAATGCATAGACTGCTTATAGAAATGTACAAAGCAAGTGGGGCTCAAAAATTAGGCAAATGCAGAAGTTAAAAAAAAAAGTACAATACTCCACTGGAAGCTGACTTCAAACAGTCGGCTACACAAGACATTCTGATGTCATTAGTTAAAGTCAGGTCTTCTTATCAGTGATCTGGTTGTCCATCTGAAAAAATAAATCCATAGTTAAGTAGATATTAGGCTTCAAAAAGACGAAGGTTTAGGGGTGGGTTAGTTTGATTGACAGGTCTGGTCTCCAATGAGAGCAGCACTGAACTTGAGTCTCATACACATCGGACATTGTCCTCGGGTTCAAGGCTTAGACCCACCTCCTCATCATATCCAGATATGGTCACTTCTGGCTCCAAACAACAAACATGGCGACGTACAATTGATGATGTTCTGGCTTCAAAACTCGAGTCAACAAACCAACAGGTGATGTCACACTTGTTCATCCATGTCTATATATAGTCTATAGTTTAATGTTACTTCTCTCCATTACTTTTCAAAATGAAGAAACATGAACATATCTAAATTAAAAAAAATGGAGCACTCCTACATTAGTAATTTCCTCGGTACAGTAATTACAACTGAAACAGAGAGATTTATTTAAATTTACATGAGTAATAATGTACTAGGAAGGATTTGGTCGTGTGTAAGGTTCATCAAAGCTGATGTTGAGCTATAGTGTATTTCTTTGCTGTTCTGGAACTTATGATCATTTGATCATCATCATCATCATCATCATCATCATCATCACCATGTTGAATTTGTGCAGTTATAAAGTCCTTAAAAAAAAGCTGTGAATGTATGCATTTATGTGCTTTTGTCTTTAATCTATGGAAAGCTTTAAAACAAATTAGACCTTGTGTTGAGTTTTTTCCGCTTTGCCTTATTAAATGTATTTCACTTTCCCAAGGGAAAATACTCTCCACCTAGAAAATGACAAAATTATAATTTTCTGCCAGACAAAATAAGATTGTTCATGAATATAAAAGATCTTTTTAAGCCCCAAATAGTTCAGAGAATAGGCCATCTCGTCCATAAAGAAAGAGCTCATTTATCACTCAGCAGTTCACAGTGACGTTGTTGTTGACACTTGTTTTAGTTTTTTGGCACTGGTTTGTTCATCATCAGATTTGGAATTAGATCACCGGCGCCTTGAACCTGAGATGAAAGGGGTCACTGCAGCTGTTTTTGCACTAAACAGATTGTTAGTTCTCAGAGAAACAAAATTAGGTGGGAATCAGAGTCACTATGTGTGCTGGTGTGTGTGTGTCTGTGTCTGCGTGTGTGTGTGTGTTTGGGCAACCACATGCATTTTGATACATGTGTGTGTCTGTGTGAAGTTATTTGATCTGGCTGCTGATTTTGCGTGTCACGCCGAGAACAGATAGTGAAGACTGTTTGCCTACACAGCTGCATGTCCAGAGGCTGTTGACTTATCGCAGTCCTCTACAACAGCGTATTGTTTGGCCAAGTGAGAAAGTTACTCTCTCATTAAGGTCACTGGGTAAGAGGATGGGAACTCAGAAGCGGAAACCCATGACGGTTTTGGGCCCCGCTCAAGGGAAGACACTTGTGTTGAACTTGTGTGTGGGTATGGTGTTGAATGGATGCTTTACAGCAGATACGGAGCCCAGTGCTTTCATCTAGGGGTGAGAACTCATATCTACTGGTGATTGTGGGTGTGGGAAAGACGGATGCAATTACTTAATGAGAATATGCATGAAAAATGTGGCTCTTTTTATTTAATGTTATTCCTCAGATTTAATAAAGCTGGTTTGTCCTGTAAAATATCAGGGAAATAGCTCCCTCTTGTGGTATACTGGAGTTTATTGGGCTGTATGAGAAAATCACTGCTTGTCATTGCTTCAATATATTCTCCTTTGGATGAAGATCTACACAAACACTTCAATCTCGGTCCCACTTGGCCCCACTTACCGGAATCATTCAAACTTTTTTTATTGCAGTCCTCTGAGTTTATATTGTTGTTGTACTTTAATTCTGATCAGTAATTATGATCATAAAGTTTGTGGATCAGTCTGAGTTCCTTTGGATGACAACACAGGAGACATCTGTGTACCCACAATGTACGGGCCGTGGAGCTGCTCTCCCCGTGGTGGCTGCTAGTGGAAAACCCATAATGGCCTTTAATTGGGACTTTAATTGTGTGTGGTGGAGCAAAAGCATTGACTACAAAACTGGTGGGATTTGAGTGCATACATTCATCTTTTGTGTAAGTATACGTGTCCCTCACCAAATCCTCTTCCTCTCTTGGTCTGTGAACGGGTTCAGTTGGAATCCAGCACTGTGTCAAATCATATACGTCACGATCTACATAATATTGGCATTTTTTTTTTTTGCCTGTGGGGGTAATGATGGTAAATGTTGAGTCATGCTCAGTAAAGACACACACTGTCATTTGTGCTAACACAAAGGTGCATTTGCTGCGGGACATTTTTTACAAAGAACCCCATCCAAATAGCTCCATATTCACTTCATTCATGAATGCCCTTTGGATATATCTGTAATGGTCGCAGCTGCTTTGCAATCAATGGGAAGCATTTGACTTCTAATGATGAATAATAATGATTTGCTGTGAGGAATGTCAGCTGCAAATTTGCTTGACGACATATGACCCTTTGAAATACAGCAATGTGTTATAGAGTATAGAGTAGTATAGCTAGAGTAAGTATTTGTAGTTATTTTTGGCAAAATTACAGACTCTAAAAAGTGTTATGTTATCAAGGCTACTGTCCAGCACTGGGAGAAATGGGGAAGGCTTGTATGAATGGGGTGGAGAAAAGGGTGGCGTTGCATGTGTTTAACACTCAGAGAAGTAGCTAAAGAACAAGAGCAGGAGCGTGGAGGGGAGGAGGAGAGAGATGAAACAGGACGGGGCTCTGCTTGTCATGATTATACTGGCACCAGTGGGAACATTTTGGATGAGATGGAAAACAAGACGCCATCTTGTGTTCCATTCATGTCTGCAGCACCGGCCTCTGTTTCCTACACGTATACACACTCGCACAAACACACACTGGCAGAGCAAGGCAGGAGCTTGTGGTTCCAGTCCAGTGACAGCGGCCTGTAGTCAGGGTGGCGACGCTTCAGGAGCAGTTCCTCGTATTGGAGAAGCATGTTTGTGTTGGCTCTGAATTAATAACTTTTCATTTAGTGCGGAAATGACAGGAATAGTAATTAAGGAAATGGAATGATTTTATTGGCCATGATGTTTATATTAAGTTCCAGATGTGAAGCAGCTGCCTGCTCAGCAAGAGGCCCTGCCCCCCATGTGCTATCTAGAAGAACTCTTATTAAGAAAAAGATAACAGCACCAGTCAAATGTATGTTTGTGTACAAAAAACATATAGTTGCACATTCACAGCACGTAGCAAACTTTAGTCAAATCATGTCTCTTTTGATTAATGGGAGGCCGGTGTGAAGCACCATAAGCTCTGCTCTGGATTTATAAATGTGCCCCCAAAGTGCAATTTATTTGCAGATATAATGTTACCCTATTTCAGGCCTGATTTGCCTGACTGGAAAAGTTAATATCAAGGAGTGGCTGCTCAGCAATTTTTGGGTGGCCCCAACTCATTTGAGATCCACTGCACTAAAGTTCAGCATGTTTTAAAATGGCAGTGACAGCATTGCTGAGATCCTCACATTGCCTGTCACACAGCTAGTTTTGATTTCAAATGAGGACCAATCCCAGTTCTACAGCAACTTATGAAGCTGTTGTCAGCTCGTGACAAGTGTGGACACAGAAATGAACAAGTAAAACTTATCCAAATCCTACTGTACCTGGAAAACTGTTGCTCTAAATCTCACACATACTGTAGTTGTACATGTTGTGAAAATGTTATATTCCTCTGACTGATTCTTTGTAAGTCTCTTACACTCCTAAATCTGCTAGGATGGAATTTACCGCTGTACTTTAGGTCTGTGTCTGACATGAACAAGTTGTTTTTTTCTATTCCCAATGGATAGAAAGCACAACATGTTGGAAATTCCAGGCAAGTGAGTGAATGCACCTGAGGGAAGTTTACTTAACATGTGAGAATACTTGAGAACTGTGAATAATGTGTGACATTAACAAAGGGATTAAAAGAAAATAACACACCCATTAGACATATTGTAAACTCTCACACTTGGTTTTTATTTATGTCTGAATATTTAAAGGTCCAATACACTACAGTTTTTTAGCGGTTACTTCATAGCTTCTTACTTATTTGCGATCATGAAGACATTTTTTCTTTTGCATGGCAATACTAGAGCCCTGCCCATTACTGTAGCCAATGATGTTTTGCTCGGTTGTGATGTGCTCCCATCTGGTTTCCAGTGAAAATGCATCACTCCATTAACATTGCCTGTGATCTAGAGGATGCTTTAATCTAAGACTATAAACTCCACTTAATTACATCCTCCAAAAGAGCTCTATTAGTGTAATGCAATCAAACAGGGAGCACATCCATTTCAGCAAGTCAAACACGCTCAAATGGCTCTTGAAAGTGTTTACTTTCGTCTTCTGATCAGATCATTGAATCATATTTTTTAAGGGCCCTATGTTCCAGGGCTTTGATTGATACTTGTGCTTTTATGGGTAAAAAATAGAAATTATTGGTAATACATATGAGATTCCATTTATCTATGGCAAAAACAACCATATCAGTCTAGTTTAGGAGTCTAAACAGACTCTCTGTGTGGTACGTTGATGACTTTATGCTCGACCTTTCATGCCTCTCACTTTATAACCTCCAGTCATATTCATAATTGCTGTTTGTGTGCGTCATGCCAGTTTCCATTAGTCTAGCAATACTTTTTCGATGAATACAAACTTCAAAAGGAGGCATAATGGCCTGGCTTAAAATTAACACAAAGACATTACTGTAAAATATGAGATGCCTAGCAATTACTTTTGCTATGGTGCCATAAAAAAAAAAGGTCCATCATGCTTACAATGTAAAAAAAAAAAAGCTTTGGTGGTTTGCCGTTGGCTGTGATGACACAAACTTGCAGTCCCCAGACTTGTAAGAGCCTTAATAGTCTTCTTAGAATAGGATAAAGAGCATCTATGCAAGATAGGATAAAAAAAATTATCCAAGAAAAGCAGATCTCTAAGATAAGAAATAATTTGAATATCCCTTTAATCTCTTTTAAAGGAAAATCCCCTTTTGATCTACTGTGTTCACTGTTTTGTTCAACAGAATTCACCAAGATGTAACAAAGTTATGAATAAATACAAATACATACTAACATCTATTCAAAAGTTTTCTATAATGTTCCTAACAGACAGACAGACAATCAGACAGACGGACGGATGGACGGACGGACAGACAGACAGACCATCTCAGGTGGAAACATAATTAAATTACAGAATTTTTCCAAAGGTTCCTCTATGTTTATGTATCAATAAACTGTGGGTTGATGAAGACAGTATATTATTCAACTCTACTCCAATTGGTCCAGTCTGAGAGTAAACTGGCTTCCCACTAATGCATACTGCAGCTGAATGGTGAATGTGTTTGTGTCTATATATGTTTTTTGTTGTGGTTTGTGAAGATTACTTGATTATGCCTGACAAAGATCTGATCTATAGAAACACTGTACTGTGGCAGTACCAGAGTATTGTGTGGATTTTGGTTTTTTTTTTGTTTGTTTATTTGTTTGTTTGTTTGTTTAGCTTTTCTGTGTGTCCTACTGTTTGCCAGCAAAGGATTGTGACTTTCTTTTTTTCAGTTTTACTATAGCATACCATGTTCTAATTTAGTGTGATTACAGTAGTGTTTTTATTTAGTGTTTATTATATAAAAAGGAAAGTAATAGTTTTTTATTGTTTTTACTATAAATAACTGTAATTAATAAAAACCTTTGATATTTTTGATAATATTCACATTATCATCATCATCATTATTATTATTATTCCATCTTTGCTGCGCTATATACGTTTATATATTTTTTGTTTCTCCTAATCGTCATATCCGGTGTGAATGTTGAACTTCCGGTTTTCTTCCTCAGCGTAGCACAATAATGGCGTCCTGTAGTGGGGTTTGTATTTTCTTCAGTTTAATTCTCAAATTTCCCTGTTAGATCGTAAGGGAGACATGTTACAGTTTGTAAAAATTATTTACATTATCCATATTTGTTGGCAGAGACGTGTCGCTGTTCCACTTGTTGTTTACACTCAAGTGTTGTTCTGCAAAGCTAATCGTTAGCTTGTGTGCTAATTAACGTTACCTTGTTATGTTAACGCGTCGCTTAAGCTTGTCGACTTTAGACTACCACAGGGCATTAAGCGGTTGGTTTTGACTATTGTCAGTGACAGTGTCATATTTTTCATATATAATAGTTACTGACTTTACTTGTAGGAGTCTGCCACAGTCTCCGAAGAGGAGCCTACTGAAACATTGGCATCCCAGAAGAGAGAGGCAAGACTACGAAAATTTCGAGAGTTACACTTTAAACGGGTGAGTTGTTTACTATTTTACCAGATTAAAGCAAATATACGCTAGAGAGATTTTATCCATTAGTTTTCGGCTTTGTGTCGATGACAAGCTGCAACACAAGGGGTGGTGAGAGTGTTTGGTTTCAGTACAAGAGACAATTGTTTTGTCTCCACGAAACAATAATGTTGAGGATCACGCACTGGACCAGGTCAGTAGGTGCTCAGATGGGTATTTCTAACGGACCTACTCGGACAAGGTTGCTTATACAACCTCTGTTTTGTCTTTTTATTGACATTACACACATCACACTCTTAAATCATCTCCGACTGGACTGTTTACCAGTGCTGAAGACCAGCTCCTGAGTACATTTACACATTATAAGATAAGATAGAACCTTATTTATTTTAAATAGTTTTTTCACAGCAGTACAGAGTGCAAAAATAAAAAGTAGAAATGAACAAAAAACACAAGAGCAAACAAACAACTAAAGAATAAAAGTATAGACATAAATTATACATTTTCAAATTAGAGTAAAATATTTGCTAAAAAAATGGACAACAATACAGACATAAATACAGACCTATGTACACCTTTATCTTACACTAGTACACTATCATTTTGCACATCTGCATGTTTTATTTATTTTATTAGTCTCTAATATTTCTTTATTTATACTGATGCACAGTATAGGTTTTTTTGTTTTGTTTTCTTTTTGCAACCCAGTTGCAACAGAATTTTGTTGTTATGTGTTCTTTATTAGTGTGCATTGAACTGACAAAGTATCTATCATCTATTATTCTCTACTAAAGAACGAAGCTCGCAAGCTCAATCACCAAGAGGTTGTGGAGGAAGACAAAAGACTGAAACTCCCCTCTAACTGGGAGGCTAAGAAGGCCAGGCTGGAGTGGGAGCTTGCTGAAGATCAAAAGAAAAAGGTATTTAAATTATTAAAAACTTACCCAACACTGATATATATGTTCTAAAGCTTAAGTACAATCTGTAAAATTATCATTAAGGGTGGGAGTAATTTTCTGAAAAGGAATAACATTGGAAATAAAATTTTGATTAAGTTATATTCTGAAATTTTGATAGCATTTTAAACCAATTTTGCTAAAGTATGAATTGTACTGAAGAGAACCCTTAATTATACAACCTCAAACTCTTAATGATTAAAACAAAAACTGTTCTTCTGTCCCTGCAACAGAAAGTTTGTAGATCAATCCATTTATATGATATGATTTATTAGACTGTGTACCTGCTGTACTGAGTTACCGTATAACATTAATAAAACAAATTTTGTCAGATGTGTTAAATGTTTTAGCAAACAACACATTCTTCTTGTCACTGAAGACAGTTTATTATAACTCAGTCCTCATCATGCTGCAGAATTAATTTCAGTTAGACACCTTGGTGAAGTTTGTAATGAACTAAAATCTGAACATCTAATGTGCCTAAAACTTTTTTCCTATTACTGTATAATTTTGTAATGCTTTGTAGTAATTGTAAAAAAAAAAAAAAAAAACAATTTTCAGGAATGTGCTGAACGAGGGGAGGAATATCACAGAGTGAAACTGCTGGAGATCACTGCTGATGATGCAGAACGATGGGAAAGGAAGAAAAAGAAGAAAAATCCAGACACAGGATTTGCAGGTTGGCAGATTCAGAGATTCCTTTGCAGGGTAGTCTTGGTCCTCTTCGAGGCTTTATAGAATGTATGAGATGTATGAGACAGGTCATGAATGAAAACAACAGACAACGTGGTCCTTCAGTCGTTAGGTCACCTACCACATGGACAAAACACCATAAGTACTCCCAACTTCAACTTTCAGCTGGCTAGACCTTTGCTGCATGTTAGTCCCCCCCTCATATCTGCAAGATGTAGTCAAGAGGTAGTCAGTGTTAATTTATCTTCAAAATACCAAAGTTAAATACAAATGACTTTATTTCGAGTAAAGGGCATTGTTCATCTGCTTCTTCTGCTGGGATCATTCAGCACATTGACAGATTGAATATGTGTTTACCACTTTATTTGTTAAGGTTTTGTTAAATTTTGTACTGTGATGGATGAATGTTTTTCTGTTGTCATGAAACATGAACTAGACCCAGTTTCCAAGTTGCTCTAATCAGTACAGGATATTATTAAAGAGTTGAAAGTGACAAAAGCTACTGCAGTTCACTGTTACAGATCTTTACACAGTCTTTACAACTTATTTGTGTCTGTAGTAGAAACCAAACATCTGTAGGAACCTCACCAGCAAATGTTCAATAGATCAATTAGGTAGGTCTCTGAATCACTTGAGTCTTATTTAGCTTCATTTGTAGAAAGAAATTTAATCTGATTGCATATTTATAAATGAGACATAAAGATGCTTCATTCAAATCTCATAGCTGCTGAATGTTATTTAACACACTAAAATGGTAATTGGTCCATAATTGTCTTGACCCTTGTATCCGTTTGTGAGTGAAGTAAATTACATTTATGGCGCATTTACATTGGTACCTACTCGCTTCGCTTTGCCTCGGATCACTCTGGATCGGCCCCCTCGGTTGCATTTACATTGCTGAGGATAGTCCCTCCTCTGTGTAGCTGGTTGGTCATCTTTTATGCGATTCTTTCGTTTGTGACTGCGCCATCCAGCTCCCACTGAATTTTCTCATCAGCGACTAATGACAGAAAGGTTTGCACCTCGTACTGAATCCATGGGGCAGGATTTCTAACAGATGCCACTTTTCTTCTTCTTGTTATTTCAAACACGTCCGCACAGTTTGCCGAAGATTTAAAAATGCCGTGTTTGCGGGGACAGATGCTTCCGTGCCGTGCAGTGATGACGCAATGACACAATGACAATTTCGACCAATAAAATTTTAGTACCTGCTCCGAACTGACCAGGTACTTTTTTTTGGAACCACAGGAGAAGAGGCACGAAAAGTTGTACCAGGTACCAAGCTCCAGGTACTTTTTTACCAGTGTAAATGCACCAAAACCGAAGCAAAGCGAAGTGAGTAGGTACCAATGTAAATGCGCCATTAGCTTAAACGGCTTCATTACAGAGATGGATCATTTTCCTGTCACACCACAGAACCTCAGTCTGTTCATTTAGTAATTTAATACAGTTTACTGTCAACAAATGTGGTGCACAGTGATAGTAAGAAGTCTATTTTGAGTGACCGTTTGAGAGGTTTCCCACTTGATTATTCTACAGTCAGATGTTGCTATCATAGGTGGCACTGCCTAAATCACCAGAGTGTAGAGGAATACTGGCTGCTGCTGCATGGAGGAATCTGGATACTAATCATGTCAAAACTGCTCCTAATTTAATCTACTGGAAAAAAGAAACTTGGTTGTGTCTCCTAAATATGGCTGCCATCTGTTGCATCAAAACCTCCCCTGAATTAAAACCTTTGGGGAGAAAATTATCACCAGAGGGGCTTCAAGAGAAGAAGGGAAGAGGAGGAAAGCTGCCTATTCATCCCTCCTAACCAACTGCAGGTTGTGTTTCTGAGCCTCGTGTCTGCTTGCTGTTTGTTACGCTAATAACAACAATTTTTTTTCTTTGTTTTACACACACACACACACACACACATACAATGGACTGCAGGTTATGCTGAGGCCCAATTCCGCCAGTACCAGAGGCTCACCAAGCAAATCAGGCCAGACTTGGAAAGCTACGAGAAGCAAAGAGAGGAAAGGTCAGTTTAAGCTGCCTCATTTACTACTTTAGCCACATAGACAGCTACGAATGTCTTGTGGCATTACAGAGTTCTCTGAATCCTCAGTAACAGGCCATAAAAATGATGCACACAGATGAGTATATTTTATTGGCCCCCCAGGGGAAACTTTAGTGCATGTGGACGTCTTTGCTACAATGACTGTAACTGTGACATTTCTAGTTAAGTAAAATGAATTATAACTATTAGCTTGCCGTCACCAGCCCAGAACTCACCCATCACATGTGCACAAAGCATTTTCTATATGTTAACCCCCTCATTTGCCCTGGGTTCATTGTTGATTTAAAAGCATAAATGCAGCCCAGGCATGTGTAGGTCAGATGGATGGTAGTGCCTGAAGGGTTTTCCCCTTAAAAGCTGCCACATGCAGAACCGTGGAGGATGCAAAGTCACGATTTGCCCTGAGGCCACATCAACCTACCTCATCATGATGACTGTAATCACAATGATGGGATAGATAAGTCTTTTTGAGAATGCTGAAATGGTGATTTTCTGTGGTTATGCATTTCAAATTGTTTTGCTGGTGCTCTACAGCGGTGAGGACTTCTTCCCCACATCGAATAGCCTGATCCACGGCACCCATGTTCCAACAACAGAGGGCATTGACCGCATGGTGGAAGATGTTGAGAAACAGTAAGTCACACTTAGACACACTCAACAGTAAAGAAAAAAAAGAGGTCAGATCTTCTCCAAACCCTCTGACCGCCCAGAATGGTCTTTGCAGTGAATTGTTCTTTGTACCAGTTCAAAGTGCAGGACTGGGCTACCAGAAAGCTCAACATGGAAACACCTTAATGAGCATATAACAGGTCATTAGTTGTATGTAAAATGTTTCCCAGTAGAATTTTCATCCTTTAGACCCTTTTTGAGAAAAGCATGGGTGGTGCTCAGCACTGTTTATCCTCAACCTTGGTAATTATGATTGGCTTTGACAACCCAAACAACCCCAAAATATTTTTTTCCATGTATCTTAGCATGCCAGTGCAACCTTTTTTCAACACTTGGAGATAAATATGCTGTGGAGATCTAAGCGTGTGCAACCGGGGCCTATTCAGTCTTAAAAAATACACCCCCGAGTGTAATTATTGATGTAGCAACTTACTAAAGCAGAAAGACTTTAAACAGAATAGTTGTCATGACTTTGTACATGACAATATGTCAGGTAAATTGTAAATTTTAACCAAGTAGTTAAGTATATGTGGGTAGGTGGTTAAGTTGACTTCCTGTGAAGTCACAACATAACAGTAGGTCTTACAGTTCTTACCATAGTCTGTTTCACCTCTGATTACCCTGGTCCTGGTCGTTCCCTGAGCTGTTCTATATTTGAGACAGTCTGTGTTAGAGATGCAACTGTGGGGCATTAGACAAGGATTCGGTTGCCAGGCTCTGACGCACAACAATGCTTTGAAGACACAGTGAATCAAGAGTAGGCGCTCACAAATTGACAGTATTTTCCTCCTTTCAGTGTGTGTCTGTGTGTTGGGTTTTCCATTGCCACTCAACTTGCCAAATTTAAATGCATACCCCCTCATCCAAATTATTGCCTGTAGCCAATTATTGCTATTGGATATTCCATGGAAAGTAGCCATACTGGTTTACAAAATCCCTCCCTAAGCTGCTTTTATTTGCGATTGTCAGGATCGAGAAGCGGGCCAAGTACAGCCGACGCAGGGCCTACAACGACGACGCCGACATCGACTACATCAACGAGAGGAACGCCAAGTTCAACAAGAAGGCAGAGCGTTTCTACGGCAAATACACAGCAGAGATCAAACAAAACTTGGAGAGAGGCACGGCTGTGTAGTGGGCACAGTCACCTCACTGCTGCTGTGGATACATCTTTTTGTTGTTGCCGCATGACTGCGTGTGTTTACACGCTAAATGTCGTCTCATCTTAATATCAACTGAGGTTGTTTTCAGCTGATGGATAATACAGTTTGACATATGTAATGTGTCCTATTGCATTGTCCATTATTTCAAGTTAATACAACTTTGTTATTATGCTTATTTTTTAAATAAACCACTTCTAATTATCCAGTTATCTTGCACACTTGTTGGTTTTTCTGTGGGTTTTATTGCGTGTGGTCTCATGACAGGAGACAAGGCGAGCGTGAGAATGGACTACCACTAACTTAGCATCAAACCTCCGGGCATGTATATCAAGAATGTCACCCAGAGGAAATTTTTAGTATAGGTGCTTAGAGAGATAAGCGCCGACAATTCAATAATTCAGTGTGTTAATTTATCATCTGCTCAGAACTAACTTGCCCAAAGCTGCGACATGAGCAGAGGAGCCTTGTGACTGAGGAGGAGATGTGCCAACAGGTTCCCATGCAAGTCTCCAGTTGTGATGTCTGGGTGTATGTAGTGGCATTGTGCGCCCTCTACAGGACAGACAGCAGTAATGAAATGAGACATGACTTTGTCCTTATGTGAATGACTTCAGCTGTATTGTTTCCCGGATGAACCTGACAGAATAAATTTATGTGCTGTCCTCAGAAGATACAGCACAAAGACGCCATGTTTATGTTTTGCTGATGAAAGGTAAATGAGGTCTTTTTTTATGTCTTTGATTTTTTTTTCTAAACTTTCCTGTAGAGCTGTTGGGAGGTGGTGGATTAAATCATAAGGTTTATGATTGTAATATTTTTTTGTCGGCTTATCTGATTTGCCTCAAGGATATTGGCTGGGAATTGAATAAGAGACGACACTGCATGAATTATTGCTGTTGTTGTGTCTCACAGGTCCTCCTGACACTCTTGATTTTTTCTCAGCCAACTGCCAGTGTTTTCCTATAAAGCAGAAGAGGCTTGATTTAAGTCTCGTAAACGTGAGAAAATATGTGTCAATAGGTTCCTGTGAGTGATTAATTGGTTCTGATTCTTGTTTTAAAAGCACCTACAAGAAAAAACTAAACGGCATGTTTATTTGAAATCCATGAGTCATTCAGGAGTAGTAATAAATAAATCTGACTCTTCTGTCTAAACTTGCTTTGTGTGCTTATCATTATCAAGTCAACTGTTCTAGTTTCACTTATGCTCCAGTTACACTACTCTGTTATGTTTTTGCATATCTCCAATCAAAGTCATTTATCAGTATCACAGATCAGTTTACAGCAGGAGACACGCAGTCTGGCTGTGAGACGTTTTCCAAACTGTGAGTTTACCTTTTTGTTACAACACATTTTGACACGTCTGAGTATCAACCAGATTCAAATGTATTACTACTCAATGTGTAAGTTGCCTCCTAGCAATAATTCACCAGTGTTTTTTTTAATGTGCCAAGAAGCTGTTGAGTTGAATACACACAAGCTTTAGGGTAAGTGGCACAGCAGGATGTTATCAAGTTACTCAAGAAGGAACATGCTCACATTTTGTGTTAGACAGTGATAGATGGCATACAAAAGAGCTGTTAGGTCTTTATTAGAGCAGACATTTTGAATAGTAATGGAAGACTTAGTGTTACATGAATAAAGGCTTTGTTCTCTTCAGATGTCTCAGTAAATTATGACTGCCATGCAGTTTAATTTCCCTCACCAACTTAGAATTATTGCCCATGTCTCTAAATTAAAGTGTGGAATCTGTTTTGTGTACAGGACACGCCAAGTTAAAAAAAAAAAAAAAAAAAAAATCCTACCCCTTATAATCATGTGATGCAGATAATAGTGACACCATGTGGCCATTATAGAAAATGCAACTCAAATCAGTTTTCAGGACTGTTTATTTATCATTATGCAAATATACTGTAGAAATATTTTAACTATGTTTTGTCTTACCTGATAATACATATAATCACTGGTGACCATCTACCCTTTTCCAGTTAAATCAGTAGCTTGCATCATAAAACCTTCCAATAAATACATTTTTTTAGACATCAATTAAAGATAGTGTAATTGTAGCATGTAGCAGAATTGAAATAACCGACAGACAATTAGTATTTAATAAAATCTCTTTATTGAATCTATAAACAATACACAAAGGGAAAGAAATAATCCCACCTGAACGAACTCTTCACTCCTTTCCACTTAAATCTTTAACATCTGAAAAAAACACAAGGACCATGAAATGACACGTCTATGTACAAAATAATTACACTATTTACAACCGTCCATGTGCTTCTCCACACACTAGCGTGACTTGTTTAAAGCGCGTTTGCGTGTAGTGGAGGTTTGGCCTGATTTGACTGGGATCCAGTGGCCATAGGGCTTCCTGCTTTCATAGCTGTCCACTCTGGGAGTTACCTTAGCACAAGTTGGAGGTGCCACTGTTGGTTTGGCCACAGAATTCTGAAAAGACAAAAATATATTTATAAATTAAAATGTCAGAAGATGCTCAGGATAATAATTTAAAAAAAAATGTTTGGAAAGTCACTTACATGGATGCTAAAGGAGATCACTCTCCTTTTTGGGGACAGGGTTGGGCTGGACCCCTCATCCGGCTCCTCCTCTTCGCTCTGCTTCAAAAAGACAAGAAAAATGACCAGAGTTATTTATGAGCGTGAAACTACTGACAGGATGAGCTTTAACAGTTTGTGAAGTTCATATATGGATTACAAGTTGTATTCCTAAATACTGAAATGCATTTCTATCGCATACATAATTAATAATTATCTTCAACAAACTGCAGCTCTCATGCAGCCCCTCCCAAACACATAATGAATGTTTCGAGGACTGACCTTGAAACAAAATAAAAAACATGTAAACAAAATATCAAAAGTAAAAGGATGTCTTTTCTGTCTACAGTGGCAGAATGATGGTGACGCAGGTTTCCCAGCCCCTTAGCACACACTTTGTGTACCAACTTATCTTTGACACACGGTGAGGAGTTCTTCGTCTGTTTTTAGTTCTCTTGACAGGAATAGTCACTATAACGCAGTCCACACGCCTGCGCTCCATCAGCGAGTGAAGGATTCTGCTAAATAACAACGACCCATTTCAACTGCAAGCATCAATACATTTGGAATGTAAAAAATAAAAAAATAAAAAATTTCTACTTCTTATCTATATGAAGTTGAGTCAGTAATACAATACTTGATCTGCAATGTATGTGTGTATTTAGCACTTGCATAGACTGTGTACATCATGTCTAAATCTACATCTGTATTTGGTCTCTAGTTGATAAGTGACATTGTGAACATTTCAAGAATTATCAGTCAACCTTTTACGCAAACACTTATTGTCTTCACCCAAGTCACATGACAGCCCTTTAATCCCAGGTGCCGATGAGTGAAGGAGACCACTGTCATGTTATCTATGAAGACAGGAATAAATACAGAGAGCATGTGTGTTCCCTCATGGGTGCAAAAGTTAACACAAGACACAGGAAATTCAACACAACAGACCTCAAGCAAACCACTAGACAACTGTAGTTTGTTTTTTGTAATTTGACAAAATGCTTTGACAACTAGGAGCAATTATTTAAAAAAAATATATATAAATTAAAAATGTAAAGTGCATTACAAATATTATTCATTATTATTATAAAAATGTACATAAACTGATTCAAAATATCCTACAAAGTCCTATGAATCCATCATCAATGCGGTAAAATTCATTGTTTGTCCACTGTTAGGCACAGATCATGTGAAAAGCTATCGGCTATTTCCATAAGTTCTCAACCCTCTCTTACCTTGTTTTCACATCTAGTTGTAAATGGGAAAAACAATGCTAGGCCTTTAATGGAATATGTGTGGAAGTTTTATCTTGTGTGTGCTGTGCTCCATGTAAAGCTAATAGCCACTCTCAGGCACCCACCTGTGATACAGTCTTTTCAGGGGCTTGTCTCACCCTTAACTCTGGCTCTGGTGATGACTCTGGTTTGATTGCCACCACCTGGTCTGATAAGATTGGTTTCACACTCTCAGGAAGTTCCAGCGTCTCCACTCCTAAAATCTTCATAGCATTGGTCTTTGCAGCTTGAAGGAGCTCCTTTTTTTCTGGAGAACACAAACATATTGTGAGAAACTATTTAATAGGTTGGCTATCAGGCAATATCAAAGTAGTGATAATTCACTCCATTTTAACTGATCAACTTACCAGTCACACTCAAACTGACAGAGTATCCAGAAGATCTGGATTTGGACCGGCTTCTGTGTGTTCTGGACGGGGATCGGGAGGATCTGCTTCTGAATCTGTTCTCAGGTCTCCTGTCCCTGTACCAGCGGCTGGAGGACCTGGAGCGGGACCTGTAGTGTCTGCGACTTGAGTATCTGTTTGGTGAGGGTGAGTGGCTGGAGAAGCGAGACTGTGTCCTGTAGCGAGGTGATGGGGAACACCGCTGGCGATCACGGCCATATCTTCGATGGCTACCACAGCAACAGCGGGAGGAACGTCTGTGACAACGTGGGTGAGAGCGGGACCTGGAGCGAGAGGAAGATGTACTGCTTGAAGATGTTGAAGAAGATGAAGACCTGTGACGCATCCTCTGGGTGCTGCGTCGTCTGTAATAGCCTGAACCAGAGGAGCGGCTGCTGCCACAGCTCCCCCTAGACTGAGAGCGGGAGCGAGATAAGGAAGGGCTGTTCTGGTCAAAGATCACATTGATGCCATCGCTCTGACGAGCATCAGCCATTTCAGTGTAGACGGCTGCTCCTTTTGCCATTGCCTTGTTTCTTCTACAGGCTGAAATGAAAAAAAGACAACATGAGTATTTAAGACAATACCTTTCACACCATTCAAATCCTAATAATACTGGTAGAACAAACCTGCCTCAGCACAATTGTAACAAAAACAAAAGCCTTGGTACAATCTGTGTTGGTTGTTGTTGCGTAACCGGCTTCTCAGCACTGCCCCTAGCGAGCACAACAACGTTGCATAACCAAAACGCCTGACTGGAAATTTCCAGAATGACGCAAGCGAAGCATGGCTCGACTAGCTAAAGGCTAACGTCTGGTCATGGTTCATGCGAGATGACTTAGCTCATACTTTAAAAGAATAAACAACCGACCCAGACACTAATATTACACAAACAATACGTTAATATTCACAATGACGGAAAACCAAAAGCAACTGTTTACACATAATTCTAAACCAGATAAACAAAGCTATGGTAGCTAGCATCGTGTCTCTTACCAGGCCGACTGTAGCTTCAAACCCTTGTTCCGATAACGTCGAAAAATAATAGAGTTGGGTCAAGATATTGCCTTTAAAATAAACACAAGGCGATAGTCTACTAATAAAACAAAAAATACTTAAATTTGCTGATTTGTAACGAAATAATTTCGAAAGCGGAACTGGAGTCTCTTCTTCCAAAGTTGAGCGTTGTGCAGCTGTCACACAAATGAAAGCTAGGCTGTGGTAGCTCGGCGGTTTAAGTAGCTTCTGGAAAGATTCAGTGACGTAATAGCTTGTTCTTCTTATTTTATGGCTGTTAGCAAGCAGCATCAGGTACATTACATTACCACTACCTTCTGAATTGCAGTGTGGATCGGAATGATTTAAATTGTAGGTAATGCTCAGCCCAGTTCTTTCCAAATATTTGAATAGTGTCTTGTATGCCACATTTCACAAATTCAACTGCAGCAATTGTTTGTTTTGTTAAAGCGAAAGTTATTTTTTTCAGGGTTTCAATTAATACAAATTAACTATTCATTTTTATTTTTCTTCATGTTCATCGTAATGGATCATGCTTAAAATACAGGCTGCATTAGGACGAGTGATTACATTATAGGGAAGGATAATTTGCAAGCTATTTTGCCGTTTTATTCTTTACTTATTTGTGGTCATATATTATACAATATACTATATCGCCCTGCAGGCAGCATGACTTACTTTTACCTGTTTTCTTAATTTTATTATTCATTTACTTATTAAAATAAATAATGTGAAACAAAAACTAAATCCAGTGGTTTATAAATGTGTAATAACAAACTGATGTGATGTGCAACTCAGTGTGCTATAACAAACTGTTCAGTATTCCCGATGTAAATATTCTTTACATTCATATATACTTAATTTGTTGTCTAAGAGTTAGATTCACATTTATTTATTTTCATATTTGTAACTGTGTGTTTTTATTTTTTGTCTAATTTGTATTTGTCTATCGTTATATCTGCATTCATATCTTCTTTTTTAATTTGGGTGTACAGCGATGTATTCTTCGGAGGAAATTGTTTATGTAGATTGAACCTACAATTTGGGTGGTATTTCCCTTTAATTCAAAACTCAGCAAGCCAGCGATCTCGCGATGTTTTATGTAACCTGCACTATGTTTACTTTTGTTACTTCCTCTTTCTCGCAGTGATATAAGATCTCGTCGAGCGCACTCCACGGTGTTCTGCTGGCCTGAAACCGAAGAGCAGGTTACATATCGGTCTGAGATGGATATCCTCACTGTGTTGCCGTCCAACTTCGGATATGTCATATTTACTTACCTTTACAGCTGGATTATGCTGGGCTACTTAGCAGTCAAGGTTGGGGGTGCCAGGAAGAAGTACGACGTTAAGGTAGTTGCAAATGTACTTATAAATAGTAGCCTATAGTTGGCAGTAACGTTAATCTTGCACACTTTAAGTCATTTTTTATTTGCATCTCTGGCTAATTTGTCGTATGATTATTGTTTACTTTGCAGTATCCCACTATGTACAGCGACAAGGAGCAAGTTTTTAACTGCATCCAGAGAGCACATCAGAACACCCTGGAGGTCTACCCCCAGTGGCTTGTATTCCAGACCATTGCAGCTCTTGTTTATCCGGTGTGTGTAATTTTTATTAACAACCATACTCATTCAAAACCAGCTGTTTATGCATAGAATCGGATGGACCAATAAATTATTACTATACACACTGCCAGTTGTGTGGGAGGAGAAGGCAGTCTCCGTGATCTTTGGCATGGATTTTCCAGATAAGAGGGACCGGTTGAAAAGTCACTGTCACCATGATTCGGCATTTTTTCAGCCCAACAGGACCATCCCTGATTTTCCGTATTTATTTCTAATTCTCACTATGTGTGATCTGTTCTTAACCAGCTGTCAGCGTCTGTGCTGGGGGTCATCTGGGTGACCAGCAGGTTTTCCTACGCCTGGGGCTACTACACAGGAGGTAAGACTGACACTTTGGGCATCTATTTAGCACCTGAGATCACTTCACCCACTCCTTCTATGCAGCTGGCATAATAAATTTAAAGTATACACTATCAAATTTTATTATTTTCCCCCCCAAAAATTTATAAAAAATATTTCTCTTAACACTGTAGCATTAGGAGTGCAAGGACTGTAGTCCAGGGCTTACAAAGGTCATCATGTAGTAGTAATTATCTTAGCACTTTTATTGCTCTTTACCTAGTTTTGTTAAATCATTTACACTAGCATGTGTGCAACAGGTTCTTAAACAAAGATGAACATTTTTGAGGTTTATGTAGTAATTGTTTAAGTTATGTGTATTTGTAACAGAAGTTACAATACATATACTGATTTGCATTAAAAGAAAAATATTAGTTTAGCTGTCATTATGCATCCTCAACAGCATTTATTCATTTTATTTAATTGTGCTTTGTTGGAACTTTGCATTGTCCTGTTTTTTACAGATCCCGCCAAGAGGATGAATGGTGCCTACGGCTACATTGGATATTTTGGAGTCATCATTCTGTCCATATGTGTAGCCTTGCAACTGCTTGGGTTCTTTTGAGATGATTGTCATCTTGTGTTCACCCATCTGACTGTAGAGTTCAAGTATTTCTTCATACTGCCTAGTATGGCCTATCAGATGTATCAACAATAGTCAATGCAGAATTCTTTGAATGCTGATTTGAAACTGTGATAGCGAATGTATTTTTGTGGACCACTAACTTGATATTCCATTACAAATATTTTTGTGAATGTGTACTCAATAGTAATCATCAATAAAGCACATGCTACATCCCCAAATGCATTCCCTGTGTACTCTGTCCACCATTGCTGGCATTACAGTTTGTGAATATTAGGATCAATAGCAGGCTTGGAGACCCCATGTGACTCACACATGACTTCTCAGGGCCAAATCTCCCATATATTAGGCTAGAGCATGCAGCAAATGACTTCCAGAAGATCTACAAGTCATATTTCATAACTCACAAAAAAAGAAAAAGTTATGTTGACTGGCTTGAGAAAATTGTTTTCTTTGACATAACAATAAAGTTACATACAAATAACTTTTGATTATCTAAGTACTTTAAAAAAGGTATTTAAATTGATAGTTTTTTTCCTCACACACTCCTGTGTTTCCAGAATCACCGTGAGTTGCAGCAGCTTCAGTAAATGTGAAAGTAGCCAAATGCTTACGGTGCTTCCTTTGTGTACTGCCAACTTGACCGTAAATACTATGTGTATGACGCAATCTAAATATTTTCTTGTAATAAAATAAAAGTTTGAGATTATAGTTTGGTCTTTTTCTAAAACGAATGAACTTTACACTGCAGTGCTTGTTAAACCGTAAAAATAAATAAATCGCGTGTCGACTCATTATTTTAACACTTATTTTCATGTGCTAATTTGTATCATTGTTCCTTGTAAGTGGATTGACGTATTCCGGTTTGTGTGCTGGTAATGGGAGAAATTCCTATTTTGTTTCAAACACTTGAAGGCAACAATTTCAACAGCGTCAAGATGCGCGCTGCTCTAATGGGTGTGCGTGAACTGCGCATGTGCATGACCGAGCTCTCTCGGAAGCAAAATCGGGTTTTATCCAAGGGGTCTAGATCAAAAACGAAAATAAAAGGTAGGAATTTCTTTGAAAATGACATTACAAGATAGTAATGACGCTGAGACGTGTGTTTTTGTTTGTTGCCAAGGTTGTCGTTTTAGTTTTTATCTTATTTTCTGCGACTTCGTAGCAAGAAGAAACCTTCAAGGAAATGTTTGCTAATGCCAAAGCATTGAACAAAAGAATCCGACGACGGAGGCGTTTTATCTTCTTTGTGAACACACTGCCAATGTTTACATCTTGAAAATGAACACGTCTGCTGCCCTATTGTCGAATACATGTTAGACAATAGCGGTTTTAAAAGTGTAAATATGGAGTTACAGAAAAGTATGTGCTTAATGTAAGAGCTAGGGGCTGAACATCATCCGTACTGTACAGCGACTGCGCACAAAAGTGCATTGTTTTTCAGATTTCAAATATCACTTTTCAGAGGAATTAACTGTGGCGATTGTATATATAATGGTATACATAAGGTGTACGTAATGTACGCATGTGTTCGCGACATAAGTAAGTATGTCTGTAAAGTTTTATTTCATGTTGTTTTCACTTACGCCCTATTCCCAGAGTCATGTCAGGATTTTTGGACGGAATCCGGTGCGGAGACTGCGAGTGTAACGTAGACTGGGGAGAGAGACGAAACACCATCGCATCTATAGCTGCTGGAGTTCTGGTATATTCACTGAGTTCCTCTGTTTTAGGTCAGACACACTGTAGCTACTTAATGTCAATGAAAGTTAATGTGGATGTCAACAGAGAGATTTGCGTTCCTGATCTTTATCTTTTTCTAGTTTTGTTTGCTGTGTTGAATACTGTTGTAAATGACCTGAGGAAGATTTTTTTTTTACATATTATACATATTATACATATTAAAGCGTCATGTGTGTAAACAGATAGTCAGTGAACTCCCTTTGTTGTTGCAGTTCTTCACTGGTTGGTGGATCATCATTGATGCAGCAGTGAAGTATCCTAATGAGGGGGATTTTCATCATGCCTATCACACATGTGGAGTCATAGCGACATTGGCCTTTCTCATGTGAGGAAGACTTTTTCATACTTTATATGTACTCAGGTACAAGGAAATATCAGTGCTTCACCTTTAGTTAAAAAAAAAAAAAAAGTAGTGTTTTTGAAGTTTAAAGCCCTTCAGCACATGAGTTGGAGAAGTAGCTATCACGTGATGATCTAAGTCTAGAGTTTCACTCATGTGATAGCTGTGTATTCAGGAGATGGGGGTTGTTACCCTGTCTCTGTTGAAGGACGGTCTGTGGTGTGAGATTTGAATGCCATCAGCCATCCTTGTTAATGACTGTTGATGCTGTGATCAATCTTGGTGTGGTATTCACAAACACCTGTTGTCATGTGACTAAAATTTCCATACCCTAGTCATGTGATAACAGCCAAACTATTTCAATGACGACTGAATGCTCCTGAAAGACCAAATAAGTGGCGCTCCTGCAGTTTAAGGGTTGAGACTTTAATATTGTTGAGATTTTTGGTTGTCTCATTGATTAGACAAGCAATTAGATAAAAGTAGCTTACTTAGAGTTTCTGATAATGTACAAATTTCTATTGTATCATTCTTTAGGATAAACGCGGTTTCAAATGGCCAAGTGAGAGGAGACAGCTACAGTGAAGGCTGCATGGGACAGACGGGTATGTATGATTTGTAGACTGTAAATAGAAATGGAACAACCTTGGCTCAAAAGTGAAGCCAGTGAGGAAGTGCAAAAAGTGCAATACTCCAGATTGCTACTAGAGACGGTCTCCAAAAAACTCTGGCTCCAAATGATTTCATTTCAAAAATTGTCATTTTCACTCAGTAATTTTTTTTTTTTACCACAATACCTCATTTACCTCATTCTGTGGTCATTAGCTAAAGTCAATTCTTCTTATTAGTGATCTGGTGGTTCATCTGAAAAAATCTTTATTAAGTAGATGTTAGGTTTCATAAAGATGAATATTTAGGGGTGGGGTTAGTTTGATCAACAGGTCTCCAATAACATCAGCTCTGAACTCGGCTTCTTCCATTCTATATACAGTCTATGGTATGATATTAAAAACCTAAACAGCATTGTATGGATATTTTCTCTCCATTTCTGTAATGAGGGTTTTGTAATTAGTCAGCTTAAGATTTTAAAACTTCTTATTACAGTTTGTATTTCCTGATTTCAGACTGAGTTCTTGTATTACTATTTCAACATACTCCACATGCAGTAAAACACAAATGCTATCTTACATCACCCAATAAACCTACCCTCTCTTATCTCCTCTTGCAGGTGCCCGAGTGTGGCTCTTCATCGGCTTCATGCTGGCTTTTGGCTCCCTCATTGCCTCCATGTGGATTCTATTTGGAGGATTCGTAGTGCCAAGTAAGTCCTGTTTATCTGCTTTGCACGTGGCAATTTGCATTCACTGTTCAACAGTCAGTTTTGGGGTGTGACACTGAGGTATTTTACAGCACCAAGCAACTCACAAACATGTTGTGGAAATTGAAACGACTCAGAGAAAAGGCAGCATGATGTAGTAGCTGAATATACTAAGTTGTTAAGAGTTCAAAATCTTGTAAAGTGTTGTATTGTGTGCAATAGTAAATGCTGCCTAATTTTGTATCTCTTTGTAAACCTGTTGTGTTTCTTGCAGAGAAGCCTTTCATGTACCCAGGTATTGCAGTTTTCTTCCAAAATGCGTTCATTTTCTTTGGGTAAGTTAATGGTGGCACCTTTCTTCCATTCCATGCTTTCAGTTCAGCAAATGAGTATGTAGCTGACAGTATTCTTCCTTTCTCTGATTTAGGGGATTGGTCTTCAAGTTTGGACGTACAGAGGATCTGTGGCAGTAATGGACTGTGTCTCTGCATCCACAGTTACATATTCTGCTTTATATACTGTAAGAGACAATATGCTTCAGTGGTTATTCACTTTATATTAGCTTTCAAATTAACATGTTTAATTTATATAGTTTGCTGTATAAAAGCTAAATCATAACGAAGCACAAATTTTCATAGACCTGTTGAAAGTTTGAATCTTTTCAAAATGGCACATTTTTGAATGTGTCTATTTGCACTCGGACTGTGTAGCCATGTTGTTAAAATGGTTTACGACTTGTGTATAACAAAATGTGTTTTTTGGGAGCTTTACTACCCCGAACTGTCCACACTGTCCTTTGGGTAAACTTACTTCAATGACATCCCTTAATTTGAACTCGCTGTTGAGTAGATATTCCATAAATGTGGTACAAAATATCACTGAGCAATATTTCATATCATTGCACACATGTATGTTTAGTGAATGTAACCATATGGGGGTTGTTTGTATTTTTCCTGAAATAACATTATATCAGCTCTGAAACTTTGCAGTCATTGCGTTTTATTGTTGTATTTTAATCAGGCCACACTGTTGACCAGAAGTCAGGAGAGGTTTCATCATTGTAAGGTGTTGTTTCACTAATGGGATTTGTAATTTAAATGTAACATATATCCCTTTTGCCCAAAATCATGAGGTCAGTTTCTGACAACCATGGCAGCATTGACTAGAAAGCACTCGGAGAGCACAAAGGTCCACCTTTAATCCATGAACATTTACTGGTATGTTTTGTAGGGTTCGCAAATGAAGTCTGATATCAACCAAGCTGTCTCGGATTGTAGACATTATGCTGTATGTGTGTGTAGATTTTCAAGAAAATCCATTAAGATGGGACCAATGATTTCTGAACATTCACCCATTAAAAGAGAGAGGGACTTTCTGGGCTGTTGAAATATTTTCAGACAGGATCCCACCCTCTTTAATCATTTGTTTTGAATAATTCTCTATACCTCTCTTAGAAAAAATAAAATTATACATCTTTCTGTAGTAAACAAAAAACAGAAAAACTTGGTGAAGAATGAATATAGGAAATCAATACAGTTACAATGTATTTTTGCATTCATTCATGCATCGTATGGAGCAAGATTTATCTCCCTCTTCTTCCTCCATCTTCTCACTTGCGTACTGCAAGATGGGGAAACTGCAAAACATGAAAACGCTTCATGTAAACACATTTCACTGCATGTTCATAAATTTGTCTTTTGAACATATTAACCATAACTAAATAATGGCAAGCACAATACAGTTCAGTGTCAGCCAAACATTTTTCAAACCACCGCCAGAAGTATTTTCAGGTGGATCTTTTCTATAATTGCTTAACAGAAGAGTAATATTGAAGACATAAATTACCTCCCAGAAAGCCTGATCATCAAAACATTTCTTGTTTTGGGGTGGTCTCCAGAAGTTCCACTTGAGTAGGAGTCCTTAAAACAATGGCAATAGTTATTTAAAAAAGTATTGATGGAGCCCTGTAGAAAGAAGTGCTTGTCAGAAACCCCTAGAAGTGTCACTGTTACTTAAACGTTTATTTTTGAAAATGTAATATTTATATTATATTGTTCTGCTACAGAATAATGAAATGGGCTTAATTAGAACCTCTTAGGGCAGGGGTGTCAAACTCGTGCTATGGAGGGCTGAGACACTGCAGGTTTTCTTTCCAGCCGGTCACTAAAGCAGGGGATGTTAATCATCAACACCTCCTTCAGTTTGAGGGAAGCAGCTCATCAGTGAGATCAGCTGCTGGAGAGATAGTTGGAAAGAAAACCTGCAGGGTCTCGGCCCTCCATGGCACGAGTTTGACACCCCTGTCTTAGGGTCTTCTTTCATGTGAATGCCGGGCTGCTGATGATCAAAACCTCACTAAAGAAATACATACCTGTAATGATTCCCGTGGACAGACTCATTGTGATGGTGACGAGGAGAGCACAAATGTGAAATACAGCAAACCGGATAGCTCTACAAAATAATTTATATAAAAAAAGAGGCAATTTTACACAATGTCACGTACAGTTATGTGTAGCTGTACCTGTCATATGAAGGTGCATTCTTACGTTGTGTGATCATCACAGTCTTTTATCTGCAGGAGGAGATGTGCAACCCATCCCAATAGACCAGGGAGTCCATGTGTGCTCAGAGTAGCACAAGTGTCATGGCACTGAAATGCAAGCAGCATGTGGCCCTGGAAAATAAGGAGTTGTAGTCAACAGTGATGTACACATTATTTAACCAAGTGGTAAAGGTCCAAGTAGTGATGAAAACCTTAAGATAATGGAATCCAATGGTTGATATAATGGCAGCAATAAATCCGATTGTCATGGCTTCCCACGGCTGCTGAATTACTGACATGGAAACCCCGACAGAAACACCACCAGCAAGGATGCATGAATGCATGTGGATCTGATGGAGGGGTGAAGACATAAGCTCTAAATCAGACATCACTTGTACCTAGCATATTGGCACCAGCTCTTCCAGTCCAGCTTGCAATGACTTTATACAGCTCGTAGCATAGTATTGTGTCAACATATCAAGTGTCACATAATACCAGGTTGAGTTTTCCCTTGGGATTGGAGAGCACAGACACGGCAGCTGCTGTCACAGCACTAACAGCCAGAGCCAGGTAGGTGCTGCACACAGCACCCAGCTTCCTCCCAGGAATACGATCATCCACAAGGGCTGAGTTAAAACTGGGCCAAAACATCCAGAGAAACACCGTCCCTAGCGAACAGAGACAGATGAGAGAATTTCTGTTCAGATGTAGAAGGGTATTATTTTACAAAGATGGATGTCTGCTCATACATGATTTGACATTACATATTTAGTTACTTCAGTAGCTATCCAATTGCTAAAACACCAGAAAACAAAGATTCACCTATCATGGAGAACAATCCTGTTTTGCTGTCAAATTTCTCTTTTTCAAATGGCTGCTCTGAGCCTTTCCGGTAGAGGGTCCACGTTAACATGAGTCCAAAAAAGGCCCCAAAAATGTGAAGCAGCATGATACTGTTCAGAGGCTGGACCTATGGAGACAAGAATTGTTATCACTCACAAATTACAAACAACATAGCACTGTGAAGTGTAATGTAATGTTAATGGTAGAATACAGAAAATGGAAGCGCACTTTCAGGAGAGTCTGGAGGAGCCATCCATTCAAGATAAACCCTGACACCTCCAGCAAGGCAATAAGGATGAGATGGACTGGGTTGGTCTTTCCCAGCATGGCTCCAATTGAAATGAGAGCAGAGGCTGTGCACATCTCAGCAACTAACAAACTATATATAAAAAAACAGTAACTTAAAAATCAGGGCAGTGTTGTGAGAAAAAGTTATTGTTGGTGGATACATTTCTGTAAAATACACACAAAAAAATTACAATGTGACATTCTACCTTTTCAAATCTACCCAAATCCTTCCTCTGTAATACCAAGACTCAATGCCATTCAGTATAATTGCCCATTGGGTGGCCATGACAGCCACAAGAAGGTTGAACCCAGAGCCACTGAAACCATACCGCACCAGAAAAGTACAAAAGAAGCCAAAACCTAGAAACACCATCACATTCACATCCTGGAACCCTGTAAGAGAACAGAAGTAGCGGGTTACAAAAACTACCAGATGCAGCGCAGTCCTATCTAATTATTGCTGAAAACTCTTGCATTTCAGTCAGTTTTCAGGAGACAACTTATCTGCTCTTAACCAGGAGCAATGAGCTTATCAGTGTCCAACAGTAATAATGGCAGCTCCTACTCATATTCTTAGATCTGTGTATTTATTTAGCTTTTTTGATGCTTGTATATGAAGCTGATATAAAATATATACTCCTCATAAATGTCACTGAAAATTAAACATGGCCCCTTCCCTTCCACAAGCCCCCCAGAAACCTTACCTGGGTAAAAGTTGCTGAAGGTATTCTCATGTACTTTGACACTGCTATCAACTTCAATGTAAAAAGCATATATGATGATAAACCCAGTCTGAAGAAAAAGTAGTAAAGGTGCCAGGCGGGAGCGCTGACTTGGTGCGTACTGCGGAGCCATCAGAGATGTTTGGCGCACACTCAGGCTCCAACTGACGCATAAATTGACGCTTTGAAAATGGGCGCACCCCTAACACAGCTTTCGTTTTTTTTATCAGATGCTGGGCATGAAAACGTTTGTGTTTACAAGATTGGTGCTCATTTCAAACCAATAGGAGCACGTTTTTGAAATTGGATTTTGGTCATAGAATGCATATTTGCATATTCACATGAAGCCATTAGAGCTACTTTTTAAAAAGCTCTTTACGGCCTATTATCAAGATGAGTCACTGAACAAAAAGTATTGGCAGCTCTAAAGACAGTGTCTTACAAAATGCATTGTTCAAGTTCATCATATTACAAGCAGCAACAACTGCAGCTCTCACTTTTTAAACCCTCACTTTCTAGTCAAACACGCACGCGCTTGCATACACTATGCACGCATTTTAACCTGGTAACAAAACATAGATGGCATTCAGGGCCTAGGGGAAAGCCTGTCAGTGAACCACGCACAAAGGCCTGGTATAAATAACCCCCGTATGCTGGAATGGATGTTTTTGTATCAGGCACAAAGGGAATTTTGTCCCAAAGACTGCATATTTTCTCCTCATAATAAACCAAAGGCAAAAACCTCTAAGAAAAAAAATTCCGCCTCTGCGCTAAGGTGATTGGTCGATCAGCAATGCCCGATTTGTCCACAAAAGTCTGATTGGTTGAACGGCGAGCCGTTCCACACTCAGCGGCCCTCGCCCCCTCGCTCTCCTCTGTTGTCTTTGGCGGAGGAGAACTGAGCGAGCGGCTATGTTGCGACGCGATTGGCTGATCTCCGTGCCTATCAAAGGCAGAGACCTGGGCGGACAGGGTGATTGGATACAGGGACCGTCTGACAACTGGACGTACGTAAAACACAGCGCGGTTTGGGCTTATTGAGGCTGCGCTAACAGAAAAAGAGGAGGTTCCCGAATAGAGTCCTTTATTTATTTCTTTGTTTCCAGTGGGGAAAAATAATAACAGCGACATATACCGCAGGCAGTTCATTTATTATCTTTGTCCGTATACACAAGAAAACTGGATAAGATTACAGTGGTTACTCGAAGGCCAAAGCCAAGGGGAGGAGGATGAAGCGGCGCAATGCGGACTGCAGCAAACTCCGACGGCCGTTAAAACGGAACCGAATCACCGAGGGTATATACGGCAGGTAACTTATATGGAGCCTGACGAAAGGGTTCTTCTCACGGCAATAACAGGGGGCACTGCACAGAGATGCTTCCGACTTGATAGCTACAAAACGCACAACTTCCTACCGACACTACTGATGCCAATGAACTGCCACCGCTACATAGCTGTTAACCTAGCTAGATGCTAGTCATAGCTTAGTGTATGCTAGCTGTATGTTTTCGTTGTACACTAGCAGGTAACGTTAGCTGTCAAGCTAACTGTAGCGCAAGGCCCCGAAACAGCCTTTTTTGAACCATGTCACAATGTCTCATTCATAGCAACGTTACTGTTTGACATCAGGGATTTTTGGATATTTGTCAAACAACCCTGATTATCTACCTGCGCCCACACCAGCTGTCATCTGCTGCTCGTGTCAAAATTAGCTGCTTTCTTGTTAGCAAAGGTAACTTAGGTCAGCAGCACAGCAGCTTTGTCTGCTCACTGCCAACATCATCACATGAGCGTCACTTATACAACAGTGGTGTGAGCTACTGTTTGTTAACATTAACCGTAGACATTAGTAGTAAGGCTACAGTCAGTCCGTCTGACTTCTGCAGCGCTCCTGTTGCACTGAGTTGGATAGTTGCTTGATTATTCTTCCTAGCCACACCTGACAGGTTCCACCTCCGTGTGACTTCCTATATATCTGATAAGCCACACGTTAAAGGCCACTAGTTACACACGTGGCATGAAGATCGAGAGATGTGGGGCAGTCTTTGAATTATTGAGCAGGTGCCCCACATCACAAAACAGTGATGCTTTGAGATCAAAGAATACCCCCACTGAGTCACTTTCTAGGTCCCTGTGTTCTAACAAGTAAAAAGTAAGCTTTGACTAAATATATCTATCTTTTTAAAAGGGCATGAAATGGAAGACAGGAAAGAACTAGAAATTCATTACAATAATTTTCTGTGTGCATGTGCTACAAAACACAAAGTATAGCATAAGAAGATATCAAAGTGCAGATATAGTTTTATTTCTCATTGCCTTTAGAAGTTTATCTGTATTTCATAACAGCTCCTTGAATGCATCACACAGGCGTCTAATCTGTCAGACAGCAGCAGTAGGCCCGAGGCTCTCATCTTATATTTGATTCAACACCTATTTGCATGTACAGTAAATAGGGAGATGCCATATATTAAGAGGATAAAGAGCACAACAATTCTTGTTAAAATAAATGTAATTCTCATTATAATAAGTTAAAAAACCCCATCTTAACAGTTGTGTAGTTGTGTTGGAAAATATTTTGTGTCATCTTTTTCTTTTCTTTTCTTTTTTTTTCATTTTAGTACCTTCCTGTACCTGAAGTTCCTGGTGGTGTGGGCACTGGTGCTACTGGCAGACTTTGTACTTGAGTTCAGGTTTGAGTACCTCTGGCCATTCTGGCTCTTTATCCGGAGTGTGTACGACTCCTTTAGATACCAGGGGCTGGTGAGTAGCTACACGCTATAATATTTATTATGCTTTCATAAAGTTGTTGAAAAGATGAAATTATTCCTCTCCCAAGAAGCATGTTGTTTTTGAGAACCAGTGTGGAGAATGGTTTCCAAAGCAAACTGCAGGTCACAGTACCTCCCAATGCAAGTGGATTGGGAGATTAAATTGCAGTTGGGAGCCAGTTTTGAACTTTAAAGCAACCATATTACACAGAATGAATAAAATAATCAGCCTCATAAGCTTGTTGTTTCCATGACCTCTGCTTAAGAGAGGTAAGAGTAGCATAATTCAAGCTTCACACTTTTGGTATCCTAAATGTCCATCTTTTAGACACTGCACTAAAACAGTACCAGCACACAGATGTGCTGTAATTATAGCTTAATTGATGTTTTAATTATCTCGATTAAATATTTAATTGAAGTCCTCACTTGGCAGTAGAACAGTAGAAGCAAAAAGTAGTGTATGCAAGGGGAATAAGCGAGGTTTGTTTCTACAGGTAAAATATGACTTGTTATATACATGTATGTTTAATTCGTCATCAAAAAGAAGAAGAATAGGACATTGCTTTAACATCAAGTTGACTCTATAAAAAAAGATCAGGTACAAATTATCTTGCATCTTTTGTATTCAAAGTAATTAAATCCAAAATCAGACTAGACATGAAAGGAAAACAAAAAGTCTAAATACTGTACAATATTTCCCACAACTTCACTGTTGAAGGTTATTTGTAAAATATAGATACATGAAGACAGCAAGACAAAAGCATCTCTAACACAACAGAATTTGTTTTATTGCTTCACACACTTGCCAAAAATAGACAATGAACTGAAATTTATTTTTTTTTTTTTTTAATTTCACCAGTAATTTAAAGATGTGTCCCAATAATTTGTTATAAACATAATGTGGTATTTTCATTGAAAAGTGACAATGTGGAGTAGAGAGTGAGATTATATCCCTTCAGATATAGCACAGAGGAAGCCTGGATGGTAACATTGATTCAGAGACATTCACACCCCAACAAAAAGAACAGAAACTTCATGAGAACCTGAGTGGAGAAGCGCGGCTGATGAACAGGAGAGAGCAGCTATTAATATAACAGGCAGAGGGTGATGCAGCAGGTGCACAATGGAAAACACATGTCACGTTATGAACATAGCAATATCCTCAACAAATCTGAGATTTCCTTCAATTTGCACTTGAGTTCTACTACAATCTCAAAAACAACATGTTGTCTTTACCTTAATCTCGTTTGGTGCCTCTTAGGGATCAGAGAGTTCATCTGACATACTAACTGTAGATCGCATCCAATCAGGCATTTAATTTGACTGATATCTTCATATGAATGCTAATGTTAATTTATCATTGGTTTGTTTTGTTTTGGGTCCATTATTGCTGGAAAGTTTGATTTTGTAATTTTGTTGTATAGATGTGTTTTTTTTTTTTTTACTCGCTGAACTTGTCAATTGTCAGAGTTGAGTGTGAAATATTTCAAGGTCAGAAAACTTTAATCTCTCTTCATTATTTATAATAATCATCTCTCCTCTCCCCAATAGGCCTTTTCAGTATTCTTTGTGTGTGTGGCGTTTACCTCGGACATCATTTGCCTCCTCTTCATCCCAGTGCAATGGCTATTCTTTGCTGCCAGTACCTATGTGTGGGTGCAGTATGTTTGGCACACAGGTAAGGCTATCCTGTGCTTATGTGCCTTGTTACTCAGAACTAAAACATTATATTTGGGAAAATTAGCTTAATGTTTTTTTAAGAGGCTTATACTTTAAATTGGGAAAAGGCACTACCGTGTGGCTGTGATTTTATGTGCGTGAATTATTTCTGTTAAATTGTTCAAATGAAAAATAGAGACAGCATCTTTCTTTTGTTTAAATAATGGACCACTAAGATAAATCATCCTTAGTCATAGATGACACTAATTCTTGGAACAACTTCCACTTCAGGAAAAAACAGGTGCGAAAAGTGTTGTGCAACACCCATGCACATTGTGTTAACTTATTTACAAATCGTTTGCTTGTTTCTTAGAATTTTGCATGGTGTGTGTAAGTGAGCTGCGCTTTGCGGATTAGTTGTCAGTCTGATTTAGTGGCATCCCCCTGTGTTGACCAAAGGCCAGGTGTCGGATTGAAATTCTAGTGCCCGTTGGGGGAGGGAAAAACAGAGTGGGTCCCCAGTTGCTTTCTGAGCTCTCCAACTTTACTCACCAGTGAAATTCAGAACCATCGGATGTCACTGGAGTATTAATATCTCCTACCACTCCACAGCCTGGTGGTAAATGTCTGAGTGCATTACAGCCTGAGGAGACAATGGATGGTATCTGTATCGTGACCACCCTGTGTGTTCAGTGATAATGGTGTGTTATTAGAAACCCATACAAAGTACACAGGAGTTTTAAGGTTTGTATAGAAGCACAGTCTGTGTGCTCTGATAATGTGTGGTCAGCCCTGTCAATTTCTCTTGTCGTGATTACATTTTGGTCAGTTGCTGAAGCCGTTTCATCGCAGGCCATCTCACATTACCTGGTGAACTCGGGGCGGCTGGGGCACAGGTGGTAAGAGAGGTCGTCCAGATATCGTAATGTTTGATCCCAGACTCCTCCTTTCCCGGGGTGTCCCGGGGCACGACACTGAACCCTACACTGGATAAAATGTAATTTGAGAATTGACTCAAACCACAGGTTAAAAAAAGCATACTATAACATTTGGGAAAAATATGTTGTCTCATAAAAATTGGAAGCAAAGGAAGGACTCACTGACGACAGGGCAACAAAGATTCTAATTTATTAACATTCAAATTGGGATGCTGCATCATCCTGGAGGAATCCTGTATATCATTGGCACTTTTTTGCCTTATTACTGTGTGCACGATTCAAGTTTGATGTCCAGTTGTAACATCTTTGTCCGGTTTGTCTTTGTTTTGTCTTTACAGAGAGAGGAGTCTGTCTACCCACTGTGTCTCTATGGATACTCTTTGTTTACATAGAGGCAGCCATCAGATTCAAAGACCTGAAGAACTTCCATGTGGACTTGTGCCGCCCTTTTGCTGCACACTGGTGAGCCACTGTTCTGTTTTGTCTAGCAGACTGTGAAACACTGTGCTTCTATAGAGCACACAGCATTATATGAACTAAAGTAAATTATTGGCTCCCTAAAAGTCAGTGAAGTCATTTCATTGGTTACATTGCGGGTCTCTTAATTTTCTTCCTTTTGTTCAGTGGAAGAAATGCACATCAATACGCTTTATTGTGCATGTTTTTTTTTTTCGTTTGTTTTGTTTCGGTGTTTTTTTCAACCTTCAACCTTCTGTTGTCATATACTGCCAAACAGTATGTTCACACTGGACATGACACCAATTTCCGTCTACTTGGCATTTACTTATTATGTGAGAGAATGTAAAAGAAATTCCCGTCCAGTGTGATCGCACCGTAAGAGTAAGTAAGAGATTTCTGCCGTTTTAATCTACAGAGCCTTTTGAGCTCAATTGTTACTCTTTTTATGTAGTGAAAGTATAATAAAGAATTACAATAATTACTGATAATTTAATTGCAGTTTGGCTCCATGTTTCTTTGTGTGAACTTTGTGATTTTGATGTACGACCTCATGAGTGTACGTTATGTGTCCATATCTGTAGCATTGGTTACCCCGTGGTCACACTGGGCTTCGGCTTCAAGAGCTACGTAAGCTATAAGATGCGCCTCCGAAAGCAGAAGGAAGTGCAGAAGGAGAATGAGTTTTACATGCAGCTCCTACAGCAGGCTCTGCCTCCAGAGCAACAGATGCTTCAGAGGCAAGAGCGAGAAGCAGAAGAAGGTAAGATTCAAACCCACAGAAATACTGCATCCACACAAAGCACTTAATTCAGGTATACACAATGTTCTTGAACGGAAGAATCACATTATTTGATTAATTAGACATGTAAAAATAGCATATAAGTAGGCTTATAGTATTATCCTGTCACTGCGCTGACTTAAGGCATTGAGCTAGCCAACCAGATGGTGATGACACATTCATAGATCAGGTAGTTGAAAGATCTGTGAGTCGGTGTTACGTGACTCAAGACTGTTGTTATTGAAGATGGCAGGTAGTAGTTACCAGGTAGTTCTGAAAAAAGAAGGTAATGTCTGCTTGGTGGTGCAGAAACGTTTTGATTTTGTAAGGAGCTGTGTGGCACTGCTCCAGTAAAAAAAGGCTTGGTAATGGTGCATTTCTATTGCTGTTGCTGTGGTACGTGGAGACCTCAGTAAGACCGACAAAGGTTTGAATCACATCTTAAAAAGTTGGTAAAGTCATAATCAACCACAGCTTTGTTTTTTTGACTGTCAGTCTGTCTGTTGGTAACATTATGGAAACTCTACTGAACATTTTTTTATTATTTTTTGAGGACAAATAGGGTTTGTTCAAGGAACAAATGATTCAGTTTAAGGCAACCTCAGAGGAAGGGATCCTGTCTGAAAAAAATCCCTGTAAGATTCCTATCTCTTATTATGGGTACGTGTTGTAATAAGACAGTGTTCAGTCTGTAGCATCAAGTGCAACTAAATTATGCCTTTTATGTTGTTAATACACAGGAGATACAGATCCTTGGAGGTGTTGACCTTTTAATTTAATATAATGGATGATAATTCAAATAAAACTTAACCATCTTTTTAAACTCAACCAGACTTGTTTGTTTTTCCACAGTTCTGTTTTGTTAAACAAGCCATTATTGCACCAGCATATGCTTTCCCTTTTTTTCATGCAAAGTTTGTGGTTGCAGGTGCACCTGCTTCACACCAGGCACACAGTGATCACAGGAGGCTCTAGATACAATGTACAAGAAGAAGTTCTGTAAAAGAAGTTCTGGTTTTCTTGCAGAGTGGGGAGTTGGTTGTCATGAGTCTGCCAATAAGAAAAAGACATATTAAAGATGTTACACAGCTTACTTGTGTGTCTGCGTGTTTGGCCAAAGCCACATTTTATCCAACACAAACTACTTGTGAATCGTCTGCAAAGGTGTACTGTTCGATAGTCATAATAACAACTATAGATGTTGCCAAATATTTTCACATGTATGACTTTGACTTCCCTCTGTTTTTCTCTTGCAGCAGCAGCTAAAGGAATATCTGAAGTGGACACACCTCCAGTGTCACAGAATGGCGCCCCAGCCAATAAAAAGACATCGGCACCACTGCCGGAGTTAGAGTATAGAGAAAAAGGGAAAGAGGGAAGAGGCGGCGGGGACGCTAAAAAGCAACACAACAGTAACAGCATCCTGCCATCATCAGTGGACTCTAAACTCCAGGAGATGGAGTATATGGAGAACCATATGAACAACAAGAGACTGACCACAGAGCTGGGCAGCACAGAGAACCTGTTGCTTAAAGAGGACAACAATTCCTCCTGCTCCTCCTCATCATCATCCTCCTCCAAAAATTACAAAAATGCTAGCAGTAATGCCGCAGCACTCAACTCCTCGCCTCGTGGCCACAGTGCTACCAATGGCAGCGTGCCCTCCTCCACACCGTCATCCTCCTCTTCCACGGGGAAGAATGAGAAGAAGCACAAATTAACAGTGGGGAAAGGGACGTCAGGTGGCTCCCACAGGGATCCCACAGACAACTGTATCCCCAACAACCAGCTGAGCAAGCCAGAAGCACTTGTTAGGTAAAAGCACACAACATACACTCATTCAAAGTTTTACTGTAGTACACTGATAACTACACTGGACTGACCAAAAACATAATGGACACTTGTCATGTAAGGAATTAAGAACAAATATTGTCTGAAACTAAATTTCTTTCACTATCAGATGTTTGTCTTGAGGTTTTAGATGTACACGTACCTAACCTTGTACATGTAAATTAAGTACAGTCCAAATGTCATACAGCTGAATAAGCTCCTTAGTATTTTGTATAATGGTCTCTGGTAAAGTCTGTGTTTGTGGAATTGATGTGGCAGGAAAGTTTCAGGATTTGGACCACCTCTCATCACTGGCATGAACAGAATCCTGAGGTTCAAAACATAGAGTTTTTGTTTTGCTTGTTTAAGTTTGTGAAGGGTTGTGTTGCATTCTTTGCTCCCACACACTGGCATATCATTAGCTAAAAGTCTCTGGCTGGCTGCCTTGTATTTTATGGTTTGTTTATTTTAAGCTTCACTCCAGAAAAGTGATTTTTCAGTGATTTTTACAGAGTGCTCCAGTTTTATTTTGTCATCTGGTGTACCTGAAGTTGATAAAGCTGTATATAGCCACACCCAATTCATTTAAAATGCTCCAATCAGGTGGTGACTCCTGTGTTCCTGAACAGGAAATGTGATTAGTGAGACAGTCCTCCCCTGGTGTGGTTTAATTGGACAGAGGGTGTGTGGAAAATGTTTGACATGTTTACAATCTAATATAGTAGATTGATTTAGGAACACCTCCTGTGTTATGAGTCAGTTTTCAACTGTAAGAGGAGGTTTAAGTGTTGGGTTGATAGTGGCATTTACAATGTCATTGAAAATGGGCATAATGAGGAGCACCTGTCATTGTTTTGTTGTTGTATTGCACAAACTTTGAAACTAATTCTGTGAGTGGATTTTTGTTGCAGATTTTTCGAAGTGACTGTCTCAGGTAGCAGCTGAAAAAACAACATACATTTTATTTCGATATCTAAAGCATCGGCATCAGACTGAGACTTTCAACTTCTTTGAATCCCAAATTTCAGACAGCCTCGCTTTGCTGAAATTTTGTTGAAGGTTTTACTAGGTCTGATAATCTGAGGACATGGTCACATCCAACTCCAGAATAAAGGATGTCACCACTACAACAAATACTTTATTCATTACTGTGTATGGATTTATTCTAAACATGCCTTGGTTTCAGGAACCATGTGTGGCAGGACCATTAAGCCACTACATTAGATGTATATGTTAATAATACTGTGTAGGGTATGTGTTTTTACATTCTGATTCATGTCATATGAACAGCATGTGAATGTGTCTCTGCTGTGTTCACACTCCTGCCTGGGACAGATTGGAGCAGGACGTTAAGAAGTTGAAGGCGGACCTGCAGGCCAGCCGACAGGTGGAGCAGGACCTACGCAGCCAGATTGGCTCACTGGGCAGCGCTGAGCGCTCCATACGCACTGAGCTGGGTCAACTGCGCCAGGAGAACGAGCTGTTGCAGAACAAGTGAGTGGTGATACTACTTTATCAAGCCTGCTAAGGTTAAGCTAGTTATCACTGTGGTTTGGATTATCACAGCAGGGGCATGTTGACTTTACACTGCATTTAGAAGAACCGCATGGCGAACTATTTCTGAAACTTAAATAGTTTTGTTTAGCTTTCAGACAATGTTTGTCTGAAGAATTTTCACTCTTGAGATTCAAAAGGATTCAATTTCACATAGCATAAACTTCTGGTTTGGCAGCTTACATAAAATCTCTCTATGTGCATGCATTAGGCTCCATAATGCTGTGCAGGCAAAACAAAAGGACAAACAGGCAGTGGGCCAACTGGAGAAGAGGCTCAAAGCCGAACAGGAGGCTCGAGCCACCGCCGAGAAGCAGCTTGCAGATGAAAAGAAGCGAAAGAAGTTAGAGGAGGCCACAGCAGCCAGAGCAGTAGCACTAGCAGCAGCATCCAGGTATGTGTACGTTTCATGTTTGACTTTAGGTTCTCATGGGTTGTTTTACTCATGACTTGCCTGTTTTCGAGTTGTGACTTTGGTTATTGGCATTCAATGACATTCACTACTCTTTTTTTTGTGTATCCTCTTTTCTTCTGTCCTTCAGAGGGGAGTGCACAGACACACTGCGGCGGCGGATCACTGAATTAGAAACAGAGTGTAAGAAATTATCAATGGACATCAAGTTAAAGGAGGACCAGATCAGAGAGCTGGAATTAAAAGTGCAGGTATGCTTTTTTTAAAATTATTATAATACGAATGAAAAATGTTGTTTCAGTGCCCGATTCAGCTGCATTTGTTATGAGTTTTTGTGTGTGTGTGTGTGTGTGTGTGTGTGTGTGTGTGTGTGTGTGTGTCTGTGTGTGTGTGTGTGTCTGTGTGTGTG
>OOFC01001089.1:0-14619 GCA_900323345.1 Pseudochromis fuscus
TCTGCACACTCACCACACACAGGTGCACTTTAACTGCTGCAACATGGCAACGCCCACTCAGGGTGAAGGAGGGAGCGAGGAAGAGAAGTTAAAAAAACAGAAGGATGATGATGATGAGGGTGCGTGAGCGTGTGAGGTAATGGGAGGCAGTGGAAGCCAGAAGCAGTGGATCATTTTTAGACTTTGGATGGAGATAAAGAGAGAGGCGTCAGCACGAGGGAGGAGGGACAGGGAGCGAGACACTGAATAGGTGGTGGTGGGAGGGGGGTGCGTGACAGGCTTCACTACAGGGAGGAGCCGAGGAGCTGAGCGCCCTGGGTTAACCTGCTGCAGTCTGGAGCTGCTCTGCACAAACTCATCCCCCTTTAATTGAATAGTTAAAACAAATCGATGTTTCAGCCATTAGCAGCAAATGAGCTTTGCTTATGTAATTGCACCATGAAGCTTCTAAATATTTTCCTGCAAATGGACCTCTGAGCAGTGGATCAGTTAAAATGCCGTTACAGTGCAGTAACAGAACGATGCAGCACAGATCTGTCATCGATCCTCTGCAGCCGAGCAGGGATCTTTGGACAGCAGAGACAGGAAGTCCTCAGAGAGGGGACAGAGTCAAGGTCACATTTCCTTTGCTCAGCACATTTCTTCCACCTGAATGAGCAGCGTGTCCTTGTATGAAAGGTGACACGACCCGTGCTTTACCTCAGGCAGAGGAGGAGGGTGACACTGTGAAGCTGCAGGATGGTTCAGTGGATGAGAGTCTTACATTTCAAAGATGAGCACTGGTCACAGCTTCTGCTCCTCACCAGTCATTCACATTTAGAAGCTGTGCTGTCATCATCATCTGCCGCCTGCTGCACCTCCTCCTGTTCTTCATGACCTCTGTGACTGAGCACAGGAGCTACAGGACCACAGCTCCTGTTACCAGACTGCAGCTGCACATCGTTGTGTAGACGCACAACAAGTCATGAGATGTTGTTTGGATGTACCTGCTCTTTTATTCAGGTCTGTCTGTATTTTTAGTTGATCTATATTAAATCTGTGGAGGGTGATAAAGACCATACTTTGACAGTTAAAATGAAACAGTGTTTCTCTCACAGCTCGAGGTCGAGGGCATCAGGCTTTTATCCTCAGTTGTAACAGAACCAGATTAGGCAGAGTTATGGTCACTGTTAATGTCCTGGAGAGGGGGCGGAGCCGAGGGTGATGGTGCTGTCACTCCCACAACCACATGCACAACAAACACTCACCAGGACACACACACACTCTTAAGTGGAGTCTTTCATCCACAAACAGGAAGTACACACTCACACAGTCACATCTGTGATGCTGCTCCATGTTTATTCACAACACAACACAACACAACACAACACGTCCTCTGTAAAATGAAGGTCATGTGACTGCATGACATTTACACCAGGTGACCTCAGATAATGTGCATCATCAGCAGCTGTTTGCCTGCTGCAGGGATGCTGCAGTCTGAGCAGATGTGAGGACAGTGGCTGAATGCATTCGTTGTGGTCCACCTGAGGATGAAGGTGTGATTTGGAGTCAGTCTGTGACTGTGAAATGGGATCTTTGACCTTGTTATCTGTAACCAGCAGCAGAACTAAATGTGTCTGTGCTGTGCTTTGAATGTAATTGAACTGATGTGGACACATGTGTTTCTGCCTCACAGAGCATGCACTAAGCTCTAATTAAACTCCAAATGGAGTTTTCTTATCAGACTGAGCAGCAGGGCCTGTCTTTGTCATCCTGCAACAGTACAATGTGATGCTGCATTATGAAAAGTCCTTTTCTTTAACCCCTCCTGTCTCTGGTGTCTGCTGTGTCCTCCTGCAGGAGAATGTGTGGATCCACTCGTCTCGGGGCTCTACGCCTCCTCCTTCCTCGCCTCTTCCAGATATAACTTCCTGTACTCGGCCAATTTCGCCAAACTGTACGGTAAGTGTTGGACCGCTCCACCACAGCAGGGATGTGAAGTTACCTCAGAAATCCAGAGAACAAGTCATCAACAGCTGTTTCTTTTGGTGGTTAGTTCATGAAATGAAAGAGGATCCTGAAAAGTAATTACCTTGTGTTTTGGATGTAAAAGCTAAATTACTCTTCAAAGTAACTTTTCTTAAGTCACAGCAGTTTTAACTTTTTAAAAACAACTGTACACCAGAAATAAATTTTTAAAGTTTGCAACAAGCAGATGAAAACAGACGGGTATTGATCAGCTTCTGTTGGACTCTTCATACTATGGATAAAGTGCAGTTTCTGTTTGGCAGTGAAATGACTCCTGATACATAATGCAGACAGTTATTTATAAAAATCAACTGAAATTAGCTACACTTTGTAAAGTATGGGAGCTTTACTGAGGTGAGGTAGTGAAGTCTTCATCACTGTAGAAAGTGTATAAATGACAGTCAGGTTTGACTCTAAGTGACTGTAATCACCAGTAAAGTCCCAGCTGCTGTGAACAGGATGTTTTCCTGCCTCTCACCCTCTGGTCTCCTTCTGGCCCTCAGGCAGCAGTGGCTGGTCCCCGTCCCCCAGGGACAGGCAGCCATGGCTGCAGATAGACCTGCGCCAGAAGTATCGCCTAAGGGCGATAGCCACCCAGGGGACCTTCAACTCGTATGACTGGGTCACCAAGTACACCCTGCTCTACGGAGACCGGCCGGACTCCTGGACACCGTACATCATGAAAGGAGGAAACTCAGTACGTGTGGTCGGGGGATGGCAGCCATGACAGGGATGAGAGGAGGATTAACTAGTCCAATGTAATCTGTATATCTGCTCCTGGATGCAGCCGGGGGTTTTCCATTATATTCATTGTCACTGGCACTGAAACAAAGACAGGACAGCATATTATCTCCCTCAACAGTGACAGAGCTAATCTCATCATCAGTTCATCTCAGCCCCTTAATAAGGCCTAACACCATTGCAGCGACTCAATAACTCTCCCTCTGTCTCCTCTGTTTGCAGACGATGCCTGGAAACTGGAATTATTATCAGGTGAAGAGAAATGTCTTCCATTATGTATTTACTGCTAAACACATCCGTCTGCTGCCTCTGGAGTGGAACACGGAGAACGGAGGGAAGATCGGAGTCAGGCTGGAGCTGTTCGGCTGCTCCTACGGTAAAAATAACCGATGATGCTAAACAGGGATTTACTGATGCTGATCCACATCCAGGAACATTCTCCAATCCCTTAATCATATTTGAAAACATGCCACCACATCGAGGAGCCAAACATGCTACAATATACTCCCGATGAATAAAAGATCTACAACAGCTTTCAGATTCATACTGATCCATCAAACACCAACAGGAAATGAGGCGTGTAGCAAACACCTAGCAGCTCCTTATCCTCTATTATATTCTAGATCCAGATCAGTGATGATGCTGAGCCTGGTTTACAGTCTTGTCCGACTCTTCCTCCAGATTCCTATGTGCTCCAGTACAACGGGGACGACTCGGTGGTCTACATGTACCCAGAGAAAAGGTCCCGGACGCTTCGAGACCACATCGCCATAAACTTCAAGACTCTGGAGCAGGACGGGGTGCTGCTCCACAGCGAGGGGGTTCAGGGAGACCTCTTCACCCTGGAGCTGAAGAGAGGTCGTCTTTACCTGCACATCAGCCTGGGTACAGCCTGAAACCTGAACATCTATGGACAGGATGCTGTTGTAGCGGGTAAAGGATGTAACATGTGACCTGCCTTTTTATTTTTGCTCTGGTTGAATTTTCAGGAAGCAGCGTTGTTCACAAAGTGAGCGGTCGAACCACCCTGAGTGCTGGCAGCCTGCTGGATAACCTGCACTGGCACTACGTCACCATCAAGCGCTACGGTCGACAGGTGAACCTGACGGTGGACAGTCAGACGGTGACGGCCATCTGTAATGGAGAGTTTACACACCTGGATCTAAATACACAGGTACCTCAGTTTAAAATCAAAGGATCTGAAACATGGGATGCTGCCGTGGTTGGTGAGGGTAAGTGACTGTCTTATTATGTGTTGCTCAGATGTATGTAGGGGGCGTGATAGAGCCGAACCTGCCCCATCTTCCTACCACGCCCAACTTCCGAGGCTGCCTGGAAAACGTCTTCATCAACGGCATCAACATCATCGACAAGGCCAAGAGAGAAGACCCTGAGATCCGCATTCCAGGAAGGGTATGCTACGCTAATGAAACGCTAACCTCCCAGTTCCTGCTGATGTCACGCAGTATTTGTTTCATCTAATCACTGGTTTCACATTTCTGCTCCTGGACAGAAAAAGATGCACTACGCCTGCCGCGACATCCTGCTCAAACCAATGACCTTCGCCGGGCCCAACAACTACCTGCAGGTGCCGGGCTTCTTCAGGAGGCCTCGCATGTTCGTCAAGTTCAAGTTCCGCTCCTGGGACTACACGGGGCTGCTGATGTTCACCCGCTTCGCCGACGACCTGGGTGCCCTGGAGCTGGGTCTGAGCGAGGGACAGATCAACGTCACTATTTTCCAGCCGGGCAAGAAGAAACTGCAGTTTGCAGCAGGTGGGCTCAGACTTCCTGCAGCTGAACACAGTAGATGTAGGGGATAGCAGTGGCTCAGTGGTAGAGCGGCCGTCTACCAACCAAAGAGTCGGTGGTTCAATTCCAGCTCCTCCCAGTCATTGTCGGTGTGTCCTTGGGGAAGACACTTTACCCACCTTGCCCTGCATGAATGTTGGATGAATGGGTTGGTGGTGGTCGGAGGGGCCGTAGGCGCAAATTAGCAGCCACGCCCACGTCCAGGGCAGCTGTGGCTAGCTTAGCTTACCGCCACCGGTATGAATGGGTGTGAATGAATAATGGTCTCTGTGCAAGCTTCCAGAGAGAAGCGCCATATAAATCCAAACCATTATTATTAACACAGTAGATGTACAGTGTCTTTAGAGCCAGAGCAGCAGGATGAACGTCCTGCAGTGCATGTGTGATATCTGTGCTGACTGTATCCCTACAGGATACAGGCTGAATGACGGCTACTGGCACACAGTGGATCTGGCAGCCAGAGACAACCTGATGACTCTCACCATCGACGAGGAGGAGGGCTCGCCGCTGAAGATCACCAACCCCTTCACCATCCGGACAGGAGACCGCTACTTTTTCGGAGGTGAGGCGACGACGCACACGGCTGCTGACAACACAACGATCACACGGTCCAGATGTGTGCTCGGCCGCTCACACAGCATCTGTTTCAGGTTGTCCCAAAACCAACAACACCATCAGGAAATGTGAGACCAAGCTGAACCGCTTCCACGGCTGCATGCAGCACATTTTCATAGACAACGAGCAGCTGGACATCGACATCATACTGCAGAGACAGTGGGGTCGATACGCTGAGCTGCTGCTGGGCACCTGTGGGATCACCGACCGGTCGGACACACTGTTCATCACCATCCACAGCTATTATACTATCGTCCTTGTTCATGATGAAACACAAACATCATGTAAACCACTCTGTGTACTCGCCTCTTTGATTGACAGGTGTACTCCAAACCCCTGTGAGCATGAAGGCCGGTGCATCCAGTCCTGGGACGACTTCATCTGCTTGTGTGAGAACACAGGCTACAAAGGAGAAGTGTGTCACATGTGTAAGTGCAGCCTGATGGTCTCCTCACTGTTGGAGGTGTTTCTTCACAGTTAATCACACACTTCCTCCCTGATGATGACAAATGGATGACGTCTCTCACTCCTACAGCGGTTTATAAGGAGTCGTGCGAGGCCTACAGACTCAGCGGCAAGTATTGGTCTGGAAACTACACCATCGATCCTGATCTCAGTGGGCCGCTGAAGCCGTTCGAGGTGTACTGCAAAATGAAGTGTGAGTAATCACTGTCACCACGAAACCACCACAGTTATGGTGCTTAATGAAAAAGTCAGGTGTTGTATTCCAGTAATGACAAATGTGTTCGGAAATTAAAAAGGTTTATATGTGTGTGTGTTTGTGTACTGTGTTCAGATGCTCATCAGGCAGTGAATTGATTTCCTGTCTTCCTTCATTTTCCTCATATTACTTCTGTTTTAACATGTCCTCCCTGCACCTCTCTGACCCTCTACAGCATACAAAGCTTGGACGGTGATCATGCACGACCGAGTGGACGGCACCAAGGTGTCCGGGAGCTCGATAGACCGGCCGTATATCGGAGACGTCAACTACTGGAACGCCTCCTGGGATGAGGTCACTGCTCTTGCCAACACCTCCTTGTACTGTGAGCAGTGGATCGACTACTCCTGCTACAAGTCCCGCCTCCTCAACACCCCAAGTGAGTGGGACGATCCAGGTTTTCCCTGTGCTGATGGTCAACAAGAAAGATTTCAACAATACAAATGTTTTCCAAACAGATGGACGACCCTTCGGCTACTGGATCGGTCGCAACAACGAGAGTCACTATTACTGGGGCGGGACGTTCAGAGAGGTCCAGAAATGTGGCTGCGCTATCAACCAGACCTGCACCGACCCCAAGTTCCTGTGCAACTGTGATGCTGATTACAGACAATGGTGAGAGGAGGAAGAGGAGGAGGAGAAGGAGGAGGAGGTGTGGCCTGTGTGTGTGACATCATCTTCTAACATCTCCTCTGTGGCTCCTCAGGTATTCAGATAAGGGCTACCTGGACTTTCGAGACCACCTTCCTGTGAGGAGGGTGGTGGTCGGCGACACCAACAGAACCGGCTCAGAAGCGCAGTTCACAGTTGGGCCACTCCGCTGCCATGGCGACAGTGAGCTTGAATATTACGGGTTGTGTTAACACCCTCACAGAAAGTGTTAAATGCTGCAGAACGATGGGAGTTTTCTTTACGTATAAATGTGGTCCACAGGAAACATCTGGAACACCATCGCCTTCGTCAAGCCCACGTACATCACCTTCCCCACCCTCAGGCTGGGAACCACTGTCGACATCTCCTTCCACTTCAAAACCTATCGCGGCAACTGTGTCTTCCTGGAGAACTCTGATGATCACCTGAAGAACTTCATCAGAGTGGAGCTCAACAGTGAGTACATCCACCTGTCGGCACCAAGCTTTCTTCTCATGCAACTAAAAGATTTACCAAAGGATTTATCTGTGTCTCGTTCTGTCTCCTAGCAACCCATCATCTCGCTCTTGTCTTCATGGTGGGCGACGGCATCCTTAACGTCACCCTGAACTCTCCGGTGCCCCTCAATGACAATGAGTGGCACTTTGTTCAGGCTGAGCTGAATGTGAAGGTGGCCCGGATCAAGGTGGACTACCAGCCCTGGACAGTCAAACGCCTTGCGGGTCAGACCTTCATCACCATGGACTTTACACATCCTCTCCTTGTGGGTAGGTGACCTGAGGTGAACGTAGAGATTTGAAAACTGCTGGATTGAAGGGACTTAGTGCACAAATAAAATGCATGACCACTGATGAGAACATTCTTCATCGTAGGTGCAGCCAACCGGACCTTAAGACCTTTCCTGGGGTGCCTTCGAGGGTTACGTATCAACGGAGTTCCTCTTGACTTAGAGGGGAAAGTAAATGAAGAGCAGGGTATCAGGAGGAACTGTACCGGTCAGTGTCTGAATGCGTCCATACCGTGTCGAAACAGCGGCCAGTGCATCGAGGGATACGCTTCATACACATGCGACTGCAACAACACAGCCTTTGATGGTTTCTACTGCCACAGAGGTGAGTTTATCTTCACACCCAGGACAACATCAACTTAGCTGCACAGTCAAACTCATCAGTGGTTCCTTCCTCTCAGACATCGGAGCGTACTTTGAGATCGGATCTTGGCTCAAATACAACATACGAAAAAAGCCTGTATCAGATGAAGCGGCGTGGGCCAACTGGATCGATCCGCACTATGACAACTTCAGCCTGGGCTACAACGACACTGCAGACGACATCGAGTTCAGTTTCAGCACCGTTCACACACCAGCTGTGCTGCTCTACATCAGCTCCTTCGTCCAGGATTACATCGCTATCATCCTCAAGACTGACGGTGAGAGCAGACTGTGCAGTTTTATTATTTTTATATTTTATTCACTGCTGATTTCATCACACACATTAAATGCTGTTTTTGTTGCCTCTGCTCACCAGGCAGCGTAGATCTGAGGTATAAGCTGGGGCTCATCACACACAAGTACCAGCTGACTCACAGGAACCTGGCGGATGGATACCCTCACTACGTGAACATCACCAGACACAACAGAACCATCAAAACACAGGTTCATGCTCCAACTGCTGCCACTGTGCAAAGCTCAGGATAGAGCTTGGATCTTCTGCAGATGTAAAAATATTCCCTACAGGACACTCTGACCTGCAGCAGAAGCAGCTGTGACACAGAAAATATGTTAATGCACATTTTAAGTTATTAATATAAAGTTCTTGTATTAAAGTCAGACGGTGTTTATTTGCTCTCAGCTTGTTTGTCCTGTAAAGATGAAATGTAACATGTCTCTGTGTGCAGGTGGATTACATGGAGCCCATCGTGGAGAAGATCACGTTGGTGGAAGACGCCAGGTTCGACTCTCCAAAGTCCATGTTCATGGGCAGAGTGATGGGTGAGTCTTGTCTGCAGTGTGTTTAACATGCAGCCAGAGGGTTTCAGTCGGACTCAGTTCAAACTCTCCTGCATCCTGGTGCCTGCTCCTGCAGAGGTCGGAGACATCGACTATGAGATCCAGAGGCACAACGCCCCGGGCTTCATCGGCTGCATATCTGGGGTGAGGTACAACGTCTACGCTCCTCTGAAGGCCTTCTTCCGTCCAAATGAGACAGACCCTCCGGTGACGACGCAGGGCTACGTGTCCGAGTCCAACTGTGGTGCCTTCCCTCCGGTCCTGGGTTATGTACCATGGGAGGTGGACCCCTGGTTTACCAGCATCGGTGAGTTTACACGATCCTTCATGTATCAGTAACTGGAGTGAATATTATTTGCAGTTCATGGACTTCACTGTATGCCTCTCTCTTACAGAGTATATTTACATCCATGATGACCTGGGTCTATTCTGGATAACAGGTAAGATCATGTTTCAGCTTTAAATCCAGTAACATGACGTTTAGCAGCTTCCTGTCGCCTCCTTTTATTCCCTCCTGTCCCACATGACATAAATCAGCTGTTTGAAATTCTCTTTCCCTTTTTCCTAAAATCCTCTAATCCTGAATTAGAGCAGAGTCGGAGCTGTTCACTGTTTATTGAAGCGTCTGACTGTCGCCTCCATTTTATTACATGTGGGACAGAAACACAACAGAAACACTGCATTGTTATCACAGCAAAGATTATATTGGACCCTATTCACATGAAGTCAGATTATCTTTTTAATCTGGGAGAGTATCTGTAAAATCAATACAAGTTGACCTACTTATAGTTTGAAAGAAAAACTGTCGATTAGTTATTTTGAAATGATCTGGCATCACGTCCACATAATTTAAGGAGATTTCAATGAATCTAATTTGATGCTCCACATAAATCAGTGTGATTGAAAACACAGTTTGGATGTAATTAATTTTAAAATAGCTTCCTGTGCTTCCTCCCTCTGGATTATTATTATTATTATTATTATTATTATTGTGTTGATTCATGATACAAAGCAGTGCTGAGTATGAATGAGATGCATCCACACAGAGGTTTGTACCCATGTCTGACCACTGTCTTGACTATTTGGTCTGACTCTGTAATCCCGATGACATCACTGCACCTTATCAGCAGAGCCGTGCTGAGCGCTGGGAGCAGATGAACAGTCTGCAGCAGCATTACTGATGAGAGGAGAAATTAGAGCAGGTCCCTGTGCCGAGCAGGAGAGGCCGGAGACTCGGGATTAAACCAGACTCCCTCCATCCCCGTCTGAGACCTTCACCGGATCATCAGCTATATTTAGTCCAGCGCAGTGTCCAGCTTACTGCTCATCATTGATAGATGTTTCAGCTTAATAGATCATTTAGCTGCAGAGATATTATGCTAATGCAGCACATCAGCATGTCGTTACAGATTAGTGAGGCGTCCCAACAATGGTCCCTGCTGGACATCAGACGTCCTCCTGTCTGATTTACTGCTCAGGATAAACTGGTTATGACTCTAACGCTGCAGCTGGTGTTTTAAATATTGCTGATAAAATAAAATGCTTCACTGTGCTCGTCAATAAAGCTGCAGGTGATACTGGAGACGTATGTTTTCCTGCATGTGTCTGATCTGAAGTCTGCTGTGCTGCAGGAGACATCACCCTCACCTCCCTGGGCACCTACCTCCACAGGTTATCAACATTTCCCAGCATGCATTAGTGAGATGTTGTCAGTCCATTACACTGTGAACACTGACTGACAAACACACACACACCTACAGGCAGTGTAATGTCCCCATGTTCCCCTGGACTGTGGGACATTAACACCCAGAGGGAACCAGGCCGAGGTCTGGACCTGGAGCTGACAGGAGCCAGCTTCAAATACCAGGCAATAATTCATCCTGTGGACCAGATCCCAGAGGCTGCTGGTCTGTGAACACACCGTTTCAAAATGAACCAGCACAGTACAAATCTGGCCGGGATGTTGTTTCAGCCTGATGCTAAAAGTCATTTATGACTTGTCACAGCTGCTTTACTGCTGGTTCTTCACAGACCTCTCAGACAGGAGCCCTTACAGGTTGTACCTGATTCAACAATCAGCTTCTAGAGGACTGACAAACACCACATCCCTCCAGTCCTCATCCCCTCTCTGGGTTCATGAGTCCTGGATCTGCAGCATATATCAGATACTGTTTCCAGTGAACACACCCAGCAGGCCTCTCGCTCCTTCATCTCCTAAAAGCCTCTCCTGAATCTGTTGAGACTGCATCTAATATTTATACAGCAAAACAAGTCATGGGGCTGATGTGGTGTCTGAAACTTTCCCTTGACTTGCAGTTTTTCCTGCAGGATTTTTATTCAGTTCTCACAGAATAACCCAAATAACACGTATCTGACTAATCACTGATGTAATGCATTGATCTGTTTTTGTGTTTCTGCTCTTATGTTCCTGCTGCATTGTTCATTTCTGCGTTTTCCTTTGTAAAGCATTAGAACAAAAAGATTAAAAAGAAGAAGAACTGGGTCATGTGGGCGATGATGTCATACCTAACCAGACAAATATAAAACACCTCAACAGGAACACGGTGTCACATCAGGCTGAGGGTGTGACAGACAGACAGAGCTGACATGATTTGTGTAATTTAGACCAAAATCTGATTTCAAACCAGACTGAGATGCTGGAGGGCAGAGGATATGGTGCTGTGGTTGTGATGTTATCATTATATACAATATGAGAGCTGCATAATGCAACAGTGGCTGCTCCTCCTGCCTTCCTGACTGTCTTGCAGATGAACTGACTGGAGCTATTTTTATCCCTCAGTGATTGTCATCCTGGCATTGCTGCTGCTCTTCGGAGGCCTGTACAGCATCTACGTCTACGCCTACCAACAGAAGGGCAGTTATCACACCAACGAGCCCAAAAACCTGGAGTCTCCCAGCAGCTCCAGGCCCCTGACCGAGACCCTGAGGAGAGAAAAGAAGAACCTCCCAGAAATCGAAGAGGAGTTCAGGAGTGACTAGCATCACCGGACCTTTGGGACGGCGGCGGGGTTTCACTGGCAGGAGGGAAACGGCACTTACAAAAACCACAGATACCTGTATTAAGTTTTCTAATTCTTTGGTTTCTTTTTTTATATTTTGCTTTGGTTCCTCTCCCCGGCCGAGCGGGATATGATGCCTGGTGCTCTAAATAGTCTGTATTTTGGTAAGTTCTAGTTCTACTGGGTTCAAAGTTCAAATCAAGCCCCATGTTGCATGAGTAGCCAACAAGTCTCACACTGTACCACAGGGTGAAATACTGAAGTGCCTCATCTGAGCAAGTTTGATCTAAAGTAACACAACAGCTTAATCAGATCGGGTTTAGATTAGACACTGTGGGGAGGATGTGAAGAGATGTCGAGTTTTAAATATCCACCTTTATTGATTCTTTTCTGAGCCATGACCGAGACCGATCGATGGCTCACTGTACAGATCCATGCCATCTAAAATATACCTTTTGAAGACAATCTCTCATAGAGCCTCATGACACCATAACTCATGTTTGTTTTGGGTTGTGTGAGAGCAGGAAGTAAAAATCCAAATCAAAGAACCAACTGAAGAGAGACCACACTGACAAGCATGGAGCTTTGAGATGTTACATATAGATCGTAAAAGGTATACACGCTTCTATTTGTTGTATTGCAGCCTATAACAGTGCATTACCTATACAGAGTGGCACATGTATGTGGTTCAGAGATGCCATAGTGTCAGTAGATAGCAGCTTCAGCCATTACAGTATGCTCAGATCCATCCAGCCGTGGGGTTTTGCAGACCTGAGGACAGAGGACCTGAGTGGGTGTGGGAGCTAACAGACTGTGGGTGGATCTAAACAAAGGTCCAGGTGATGAAGCTGTCCAGGGACAGAGGGACCTAAACATCCACGTTCTCCTTCGTCCTGTCTTACTTCTGGTTGCTTATAAAACAGTCAAGCTGCCAATAGCTTGGTGCTAGAGAGAGTTTGTGACTCAGCAGACATCTCAAGACAGAATCTAAAACACGGACCAGTACTTCCACAATCCTTTCATCTCCAATAAGAAACCACTTCAGGGAACATAAGGGAAGCACACACATAAACACACACAAGCACACACACAACAACATATGTACAGAGGACCACAGGGGTGTAAATGCTTTTACTTCTAACTCACACCATCGGATATTTTTGCATAACGCTGTAGGACAGTGGCTGACCACACCTCACTGCTGCTGCTGCTTGTTTAGCTGCTTTCAGTGAAAAGTTGAAAACTTCTAGTCCAATGAAATTTTCTTCTGTGGTGAGAAGATGAAATTTCATTTGATGTGTGATGCATCCAAAGCTTAGGGCTATCATCAGTCACTGCAGCTCTCCTTCACATTAAAGCACTGTCGTGTATGTGAACTAAATATATAAACATTTTGCAACATGTCAGCTATGCACATGTAGAGCATGAGCGCACTTTGCAGTAACATGCAATAATATGAGCTTCTTTCAGCCACAATGATGTTAGTCTCAGTTTGATTTGCAAATGCACTATAGCAAGTAGGATGTACTGAGTGTGTACGTGAATATATGAATAACGTGTTAAGCGACTTTTTTATTCCTATGGTTTGTAGAGAACAAGCAGGAACAGCCACACAGGTGCTGTGAATGTAAATCCTTTGACTGTGTAATGTACGAGCAGGACCTGCTCTGATTGTTTCTGCTGTAGGCTGCTTAGCACTGACAGTACAAACCTTCACAATAGCTTTTTAGATGCTCAGGATTAACGAACGTGCAGTACTTGTTCTCTGTAGCACTAACACACCTCTCAGCCAACATCGGTGTTTTCTTCCATTGCAGACGGACAGGACTGTGCGAAACTGTACAATGAAGGATGTAAAAATAAAAAAACTGGGATTACCGTAACGTGGAGCCACCTAGAGGTACATGAAGAAAGAAACGTGCCGGTATCTGGTACTCCGGTTGTATCTCGTGCGCACGAGTTAGCATTTCCGGTTGTATCTCGGGAGCTAGCATTTCCGGTATAGAGTATGCATCACTTGTTCAATTCTTCAGTTCATGAATTAGCTTGAAAATGACTGAACACCGCCATCTACAGGCGTTATATCATTTTAAGGTGGACCGGGAAATTCAGCTTCTTCTGTAGACCGGAAATGCTAGCTCCTGAGATACAACCGGAAATGCAAACTTTTTTTTCTCCATCAAAATCTTTATCTTCTTGATGTCCCTTCAGGGGCTCCACACTGTAAAGGTACGACTTGATAAATATGTATGAACATGTACAGATTTGGCCAAAAGTGGCGTTTACAGGCTATATTTTTAAGTATGTGCTGTACAGAGATGAATGTAAAGCAGAATGAAACCGGAAGTTATGGAAAGAATGATTTCTGTTGTTGTCATGTGGATGATCACCACTCACAGTTCATACTAGCTGCAACAAACTGGGGTCAAATATGCTTTGTTGCCTATTAGGAAGGAGTCGTGTTACGTATTATATAAGTGTATACACCTCACTGTATTCATAAATACTCAGCCTCGCAGTGTCACATTATTGCAACTCACCACTTAATCCATGTGTGGTCCCTGGAGTGTGTGTTTGTGTGACTGACTGGATGTCATGATGTTTGTGTATTTATAGTTTGCCTACCAAGATACAACCTGATGATGTTAAAAAATAACAAATGTGCACTGATGCCAACGATGCAGCTCACTCACTGTAGTGTAACAGGAAGGAGACAGGAAGCAGGCTCCTCCCTGTGCGGCCATCAGCTGCTTCTCACTCAGTCTGTACCAACCTGGACCTGGACTCACCTCCTGCATCCTCAGGGTGGAGGGAAGGATGTGGGTGAACTGGAGGAAGATTAAAACGTCCAGTAGAGGGAGGCGGTGAGCAGGATGGTGTTAACTGAGACAGGGTGATTCCTTAACATGTGACTCCTACTGTTTGATGCTTCCTGAAGTTAAACCTCAGACATATTTAAAGGGGCATAAAGATAAATTAGATGAAGAAAAGGAATCATGATTTCAAAGAGATTTGAACACCTACAACGGCCTTAATAATCAGATC
>OOFC01001096.1:0-13983 GCA_900323345.1 Pseudochromis fuscus
CTGTACCGTACGTACCAGTAGCTCTTACCAGTATTTGCGCCGCCTTCGTTGAAAACAATGTATTTCCAACTCCATTTGTCACAGTTCAAAGCTACATGAACAGCTGTTTTATTTTTTTCTCCGAGGTAACGTCAGTGACGTAGTATTATCTTTTACCAACAGCAAGGTACAACAGGTAGTGCAACTTTTTATCATGTAGTTAGTGCATCACAAACGTGGAGGGAACTTTTCCCTGATTCAGTAAACACGTAAAAGAAACAGTCTGATACCGCTACGGTAAATCAAATGTTAGTGCAATCACAATATACACCCCCTGACTACGGCAGCCATAATTAACCAATATTGATCCATATATAAGGCGCATCGGATTATAAGGCGCACTGTCGGTTTTTGAGAAAATTAAAGGCTTTTGGGTGCAGCTTATAGTGCAGAAAATATGGTACACTCCTGAGCCTTTTTCAGCAACATTGTCTTTTTAGTGTTGCTATAGGGACTAGTAAATAATTTAAGTGTTATTAAGAGATGCATACAATTCATATGTAAATCAATGGGGTTTTTTTGTTATTTTTAATTGAGCAAATAATTCAAATAATTTGGCAACTCTGTGGATGCCATGGAGTGGCTAAAGGTTTTAGCAAACATGAGAATTTGCAGTCAAACTTTTGCATAACAATAAAAAGGAAGAAGTCAAAACAGAATTAGTTTGTAGTCTATTCAGCTCATTTTTTTTTTATCATTACTCGTGGTCTGCATCATCTGTCTGCATCATTTTCACTGTAGAAAAAAAATCTGAAAAAGTCAATTTGAAAAAGGATTTGAGCAACATCATATTCTTTCTTCTCACACGTATTTTAACTCAGGCAGAGCAGAAGGCTGGGTTTGTGATAATCCCTCAGCTCTTCAGTCAGTGGGTAGTAAGCAGGAGGTAGGTAAGTCGGGCGATTATAGCGCTTTTCAGCTACGAGAGTGGACCAGAGTGGGAGCTTTGAGCCACAAAAAAACAAGTCAGAAAAGTGGAAAGTCAGAACACACCCACGTCTGTGGGCAGAGAGCGTCCCTCAAGAGGTACAGTGGTCAACAGTGCATGGGTCTTACCTGTCAAGAGTCTCATTGTGTCGAGAACGCAGTGGAGAGGAAACTCGGAGGAGCAAAAGAGGCCAAACAGTCAGGGGAAGAGGAAAAAAGGGTCTTTTTACAAGTGCAAGTGTTTTAGTGAAACATAGAGGATTAAAATCAAGCTTACATGCTCGATCAGTTTTTTTTAAAGTGCCTCTTGTGGAGACAGGTTAGTCAAGGACGTGGTTACGAGAACAGCCCTACATGAAGCGTATGCCCCTTCTTGATTTCTTACCCATTTTGTAATTACACTGTTGTTGTTGCTCAGAGTGTTACTTGATGTGCACCTGCAAACATTGTTTCCCATCACTTTACATCACACTGTTTAAACTGGACTCAGTAGCCGATTCATGTCAGTGTCTTTTCTCACAAGCCTACAAACTCGTCCCCAAAGTCTGTTTTTAAATCAATTTGTTTCACTACATGCCATCATGGCTCACAGCTTCTGCCAGCGAGTCAACCTTGGCTTCCTCCTGGCCCTGGATCCCTCTGGCAGGGCTTTGTTATGCCTGGTCTGAGCTGCGTAGATAGCGGTGGCCCTATCTCTCTGCCTCTGGCCACCTGTTACAGGAGCCATTCACCTGTGTAATCAAATTATCATAGGCCCGAAGGAAGCAGAGAACAACAGGCAGTAAAATGGGGGAACAAAGAGAGGGAAAGCTGCAAAGACTGTAACGCTGTGTCTGAAACCACATTTCATTAGCTATGTAAAACCTGCTCTAATCAATGTTTTCTTATTAATAATGGATCACATCACTATCTGCAGCGTTGTACATTAATATGCTAGTGAGATTTAGTGGGAGCGTTCATTCCCAGTTGCAGGGTGAATGTTGGCCATGTCTAGTGTGATTTGAACTTTTTAATTAATTTGCATTTGCATCTCCACCCGTTACTTCCCCCTTTAGGGAGGACACATTGTGGGTAACCTGGGTGTGGTGTGGGAGCAGTGGGCCTTTGCTGTGTGAAGTGAGCACCCCTCGCTCTATAGCATGTGTGAGAGGCAGTGTTAGCAGCATGTAGCCACAGTCAGTGTGACGTGCATGCTAATAGGGAGGATTACTGTAATCAGTAAGTGTCTAGCTGGGATCAATGTACAGTATAACAGCTTTTCAAATGTTGTGTAAGTGCATTGCAGGAAGAGGGGAAAAAAAGCTGTTATGTCATTGTCTCTCTGCTTCTCCTCATCACTGCAGGGCTGGACTGGACAGTAGAGGTTAGTTGTTAGCTATGAGCCAGGCAGAGTAAAGACATTCAACCTAAACTCACAGGGTACTAGGTCCAGAGTTTTCCTGAACCTTTCCTGAGCATTTTAGCATCTTGCAGCTCATTGTTTTGATTTTACAGCGAGCACCTTGCTCTGATTTATTTCAAGCTTTCCATCCGTATCACAGTCGGCAATTGTTTTCTCTGAAGGACTCGCTGCGTGCTGCCACAACTATCTGGTGATCATAATGGAGTGGCTAACAGACTGATATTTCCTCCCTCGAGAGCTGGTAGACGATGAAAAAGAGCAATGAAGAGAGTGAATTATTGGTCATAATCAGATGGGTAAGAAATGCAGCTTCAAATAAATTAACTTTTCCTGCTGAGGTGTAAAGGAGCAGCTGGTTACTTACATCATCTTCATATCAACTTCAAAGGTGATGTCACTGCTGCATTTTTTGTTTGTTTCTGTTTCTCCAAAAAGCCTAAATGCAGGTTTAACTCTATAAGAACTGAAAATGACTGTTATTGCATCCTCAATGACAAATGCAGTCTCTCACAAATAAGATTTAAAGTCATACTTTTAAAATAAAGAGTACTCCCACATAAATAATATCGTGAATAACAATGTGGAGTCAGTAATTATGTTTCTAATAAACTTGTAAAATGCTGTTTTAAGCAAATTTATGACATTTTTATCTTTCAACTACCTGAAAACTCTCACGAGGTCATCCAGCACCAGTAGTTTCAATGTTTGGCTATGAAGAGAGTTCATGTGTTTGGTCTGATCCATGTATTTCTTCTTAATTGTTCACCTTTCTGACTAGTGTCAGGCAGCGTGAATGACTGCTTTGTCCACAGGGACAGAAGCTGGGCCGGCTTGTCAATGTTAAGGTCTACTAAAAAAACCCATCCTATTCATTTTTTTCCTAATGTGTCACCTCAGCCAAGGTGTAAAGACTCTTACTTTTTTACCTTTTTCCTTTGCCTTGGAACTCAGGCTTCTTTTGTGCACTAACTGGTGAATAGAAAGTCATCAGTCCTCAGTAAAACTGACTGTGTGCATGATGGATGGAAACATACCCGGTGCATCTGAAACCATGTGTCTGTGTCAGTACTTTGTCTAACTCCCCTGATGTGTCTCATCTGCAGGTACGGAGACATGGTCCCAAAGACGATCGCTGGAAAGATCTTCGGCTCCATCTGCTCCCTGAGCGGCGTGCTGGTGATCGCTCTGCCTGTCCCCGTCATCGTCTCCAACTTCAGCCGCATCTACCACCAAAACCAGAGGGCGGACAAACGGCGAGCTCAGAAGGTAAACATGCTTTTATCCACCCCATCTGCTCCAACAATGTGAAGTCAAGACGTTAGGTGTGGGTTAAATAAGTGTGTGTTTGAGTGTGTGCACATATAAATTACCCCACCATTAGGAGTGCACACTGTTAATTTTCAAAAGGCCAAAGTGGCGCAGGATTATGAGATATTATTAAGTTAATGAGAATGAATGGAAGGATGAAATGTTGAACAAAAACGCTGGGTGGGTGGATACTAATGGTTGAGCCTAAAACCCCTCTGAAGGTCTTTTTTTAATAGTCAAACCATTAAAATAATGGCACTGGGTTAAAAGATCTTGATGACAGATGAGTTTCTTTTTCATGAAAAGTACAGAGGAGGCATTTCACAAACTTAAAAAAAGGTGATGGAGAAAGGGATTGACCCCAATTAAGAACTGTGCGATTGCATTGCAAATCACTGTCCTTCAACCTACTTCATTGCACATTTTTCAGCGCTATCACACACAGGAAATTTTGTGCCCTTCAGATACACATTAATTTAATGTCCTTTCACACATACACACACACACACACACACACACACTCCCTGTCTTTCTCTTTCATGGACACACACTTCAGATCCAAGTACCAAATGTTAGCCCGTCTCTCACTACAGTCCCTCAGCGGACTTGACCTTTCTACAGGGCTAGATTAGTGCGCTATTAAGTTAGAGAGCAGCTGCTGATGGATGACTGAGGAGGGAAATGTCTGATTTGAACCTTTAGTGATAGAAGAAGGATCCTGGGTGGGTGGTTTTCTAATTAATATACTGATTTGAATCTGTTCAGACACAGATGGAGTGGGCTCCCTCACACCTTCATGCACTGCAGTGTTGCACCCATCAGGTTCATCTCTGAGTAACACTGTGTTTGACCAGGGAGTGGCGAGGGTGTTGGGGGGAAGAGCAGATTAATGATTAGGAGTATTTGGAGATTAACCACTGATAATTTCAGTCACAAACCAGCTTCTGTAGTTAACATAATCACTGTTACAGGAAGGGAGAATTGAAATCATGAGTGTATGTCAACTGATACAATGGCATCAAAAAAGCAAATTAATCGATGCTAATTTTTCCAGAGAGTTTGGCCGTACACACAAAAGACAACACAGCTGCATGTAATGGAGGCAAACTGACTTGCAAACAACTTGACTAAATCATCCCTCAAATTAAATTATATTTCCCACTAATGAAGTTGCGTGGGTTATTATTGTTTGATTATTTCAGGTAATTACACCACAGACACTGTATTGAACAGTGTCACTCACAACAACAGCTATGAAGATTGTTCCCTAGCACTTCTATGAGATCTGTTTAGCTGCCTGTTCATGGACAAACTCAATATTGTTTTGATTTGACATGTTTATGTGGACATAAAAGAACTGTTGCGTAACAATGGTTAGTGACAGGAGAGACTAAAAATCCCCGCAGGACATTCAAACTTTTGAAACTACTAATATATGTTTTAAAAAGTTTTATTTTACATGTTTTTCAGTGATATAATGTTTGCATTAAGGATATTATCTGAGTAATATCACTGTAGAATCTGTGAATAGGAATCATTAAATTAGTTCATTTGTGATGTAATGTGTTTATTTTATGAGTGGCTTTGGGGGTAAAAAGCATCAGCCAAATAAATGCAATGTAAAGAAATTACTAATTATTTATATTTCATATTTTGTGCACTTTTTTTTCTGTAACTCAAAAGTATATGGATCTTAGATTCAGTACAGTTATTAGAGTCTGCCTACTTTAAACTGTAAACTACTCAGTTTAAACCCCTTGTATTTTTTTTGTATTCACTTCACATTTTGATAATAGGGTCAGATGTTTGATGATGCTCCTATAATCTCACAGCTTTTTGTTTTTAATCTTGCAAACTGCACCAACTGCAGGTGAATCGTTCTGAGAAGGTATTCATTTTACATACATGTTAATGTTCATATGACATCATTACTTGAACTGCCTGAGGGCACAAGACATAGTAACCTTGTCCATGATGAGACTGGTTGAGTCATGTCATTTAGTCTCTGTCACTTGTTGTACAAACTACTCTTTCCATTGATTATGAGGATTTTCTCAAAAGGAAATCTTAAGTTTTTCCCTCCTTCTTGGCAGTGACTGTAAAATATATTTTATATTTTATTATAATTTACCATAAAACTCATCCTTCATCATTAGCAAACACATGCATGCCATTACAGCAGGGAAAATGGAAAGACTGGAAGACATAAATCACTTCAAACAAGGAATTGAGGAATAGAAATTAATTAATTAATTAATTAACTGACAGATAACTGTTAAAGAAAATTAAGAGGATAAAAATATTTTTTGCAGCTTAACTGTGGTCATGAAGGACCCTCCCTCACTGGTAATTCTAACAGACCAGTATAACTATTTTGAAATCCATACCAACCTAATATGTTTTGCAAATATGTTTGGGTTACAGTTTAACACTTACTACAATAGATTAGTAATAAAAGAACCTCACCATATATTTGAAAGACTTAACGTCTTCATCATGTTACCTTAGAAACTGACGTTCACTTTAACACTGGATGGGACAGCAACATTTGATCTGATGTAGAAAAGAAGCAACTTTGAACCACAATATTATAGTTGTTGTTCATGACAAAGGAAGTTTGCTTTCATACATACTAGTTTAAAAATGAAAAATAAATACAAAAATAAAATGTAAAAATCTACATATATTTTCAAACCATACATACAAGTGTTACATTATTTAAAGTACTAAGCAATAAAAAGGACATTTTCATTCAAATAACAGCAGTTTGTAATTGTATTTTATTATAAGAATATTTTATCAAACATATGATACAGTAAATTTTACAGGTGCTTAGAGTAGGAGTTGTTTTCCTGGACTGGTCTGAGTATTTTTCTGTTCTTACCACATATTTACCTGGTAAATGGCCACAACCACAAACAAGTCCCCCAGACATTTACTGTAGACCTGTGAACTATTTCTATTCACCAGAAATCCCCTTCTACAACCATATGCACTCGTTGTTTTCTCCCTATAGTATGAGATTAAAACAAGAAGGAAACAAGGAGATCTGTTTTATATTATCCCAGTTCATCTGTTCTTCTTCCCTCTATTACTGCATCTCTCCTGGCCTCCCCCTTCCTCATTCGTCTTCATTCTTCTATAACAACACACTGCTCCAGGCTCCCATTACAATTATGTAGTCATCTGGGGATTTGACTTTACAAAAAGGTCTTCTCATGTACCTATCGTAGCTTCTCAGTCAGGAAATAGAAAGTAGAGAATCCAAATTGGATTTAATGACAGTCAATGCCTACTAACTACTGTAGCGTGTGCCTGAGTGTGGAGTACAGTGTCTCTTCTTCCAGTTCAAAAAACCCACTGAGGACATAACTGGCCACAGAAAAAACCCCAGATACTAATGTTCCTAATTACCTGATAAGTTGAAGACTTGCAGAAGAAGAAGACGACAGGTGCCATTATTTTTATTATTATCATTATTATTATTATTCTTGCACGAATCAGCAGTTCAGTGCAGTGGCCATCAGAGTGCCGGTACGTGTGGAGGCAGTAAATGGACTGAGGTCACACCGGTAATGGGACAGCAAAGTCAAGTGGAGCCACACTGAGAGATGGCAGGTTGTCGAGGAGAAATAAAAAATAAAAAAGAGCCAAGACCGGAGACGTGAGGGCAAAACAAGACGGCGAGAGCAAGAGAGGAAGGAGGTCGGACAAGAGGAGACAGAGGGAAAGAGGACACAAAGAAGACAGGAAGCTGAGGGAGGACGTCTGAAGGAGAGAGGACGGATTGGGGTAAAAGGAAAGAAAAAAGAAAGGAGGAGGAGTTCTCTATATTGCACTAGGTTCAAGGCTCCCTTGTCTTGGAGGTGAGCATTTCTCTGCTGCAGTCCGGCTGTCTGACTGTCAGACTGTGGGTGGTAACACTGGAACATATATGAGCTTGATTTTGTGCAGTCGACCAAGACCTCCGATGAAGTGAAATCACCAGAACCATCAGTCCGAGTGTTGAGGAGGTCCCGGGCAGAGCAGACTCTAACTGTAGGGTGATTTACTTCAAAGAACTTCACCAGCCATGAAATACTTTCTCATCACCCTTTGGGAGGCATTTACTTTCAGACAGGAGTTCAGTGAACTTGCACCTATACTTTTATTCAGTATCACTATGAAAGGTCACCTTCATTCTGCAGCAGTATTTTATTACCCCCAAATGCAGTTTTATACTTTGGAAAGGTACAATTAGCTGCTCAGACCCAGGGGGCTGTATCGGCTGAAAAGTTAGGACAATTCCAAGGGCCCATGGCTGACAGGGACCTCAAAAAATAGGTAAAAATTAAACTATGATTTTGCTATCTAGATTGTGAATATTTTTTCAAATATAGGTAGAAAATGATCAAAAACAATCTCTTTGTTTTTTGCAGTAAAAGTTAAATATCCATACAGACCACAATGGAAATGTCTATATTGACCGACCACCCCCCTGTATCTGTATGAAATGGTTTGGTCCTGCCTTAGCGCACTCACGGATGATGGCGCTTCCAGCATTCAGTAGTTGCGCCAGAGCTACAGTGCTGCAAACAGTACTAAAAAAATCCGGTTTCCAAAACAGGAAAGAGAGAAGAGAGGCAAAAGAAAGGTGTCAATATGTGAGCCGGTGTTTCTCCAACAAAGGTGGGTAACCTAGTCTACAGTTTGTGAGTAGAAATGAACCTGTTAGCATGATGTCCATAGTGAAATAAGCTAGCTACACATTAGTGTTAGCTTACATTTCACTCCTTTTTAACCAAACATTTAATCAGTGTAGGTAAAGGTTTTAATGGGTCTGATAGGTCCTAGAGATGTGATAACAACAGCTTCCTTGGGGGAGCCCAATGTGATTTTTTTTTTTTTTTTTTATGGGGCCCAGAATTCCTGGTGGTGCCCTGCTCAGACCATAACCATAACCTAAAATCACATGAGAATAAAGAGAGAGAAAATTGACATGATTCAATACAAAGTAATTCTAAAGCTTAAAATGTATTTACTAATCACAGAAGTAATCTTTCTTTTAATCAAAATCCCCTTTGTGCAGTCTAGTTAAATAAGTACATTCCATGAAAGCTAGATTTTTTTTCAGCATGTTTGAACAAGGAAACATTTTTAATAAAAGTTGAAGCTGGAATGATTTCCCCGGAAGAATAGACTGAAATTATGAAAACAATGCTGAGTAACACACAATCAATGAAATCAGAAAACAACAAGATTCAATAAACCACAGGACATTGGATAAATGAGTTAACACAATAACAAAGAATATGGATTCAAAAAGATATATAGAGAAAGAAAGCCTCATTCAAAATACCACTGACATTTTTAACAACCTAAAAAAACAAAAGGTTCAGCCTTTGAACGAAGCCTCCCTCAGTTATTTTCCCTTATCTAAACCTCGCTAGGTTTAGATAAGGGTGATAGGTTTTAGATAACCTGTCTGTGCAAAGTGAATTTCTGTTGCTATTTGCTCAATCCAATGATAATTTAAACGTTTAATATGGATGGAAATTCACAGATCAAACCTTAAAGTTACAAATCTTAAGAGTATCGGCTGAGGCTTATTGTGATGAACATGGTCACTTTCATATATAATGTTCTCTTTAAATGGATGAGTGCCCATCTGTTTCAGCAGATTATTACTAATTTTAGGACTGATGGTTGTTCTGGTGTAAGAACATAATTAGATTTTTTCTTTCTATCTATTGTTTAACATAATTCTTGTGGGACAATTTACTGTCCAACCAATTTCATGAACATTTAAATTGATTAACTGTAGAGTTACATCTCCACTGAGGGGAAGGAGCAAGAAAGCTTCACTTTTTCTCTTTAGAGTTCAAACTGATTTTTTAAAAAAATGATTAGGAGGTCATCAGAAGCATGCTGACCTGAAAAAGGCCTGGTTTGCATGTCTTTTTTACAACATAAAAATACACACTGCAGTGCTCAATTGAAAAATAAATCATTTTTACTGCAGGGAGACAAATATTGATCCTTTTGTGACACCTTCATCCACCATTTAGGGACTTGATTTTAATCCAGTTTGACATAAAATCTTCAGCCTTGTGCACCTGAACTGAATGTGACTCGATCGCACCCTGGACTTCAGAAGACACAGAGCTTTCATCAGCTTAGAATGAAACTTTCTTAGAAAACTGTTTATGCTCCACAGACCATCAGAGAAGACAGGATCCTCAGCAGAACATCAATGCAACCAATTGCAGAGCTCTTGCACTTACAGGACGCTCAGTGTTAGTTATTCTTTCATATTTTTCCTCTTTCTTGTGTCAAGTAAGGTTTTTGATCAATAAGAAAAGCAGACAGAAAACGACAGTAATTTCACTTCCAAATTTTTTCACTCTCCAACTGAAGCTACACAAAAAGAAGCAGTCAATGCTTCTTTTTTTGCCTCCTCTATTTCACATACTGCACACGTATACATACAAAACCATTATTATGGCCACATTCCTCACACTTTCACAGGTATCTGCACTCTGATGGACAATTTTTGAAGCATCCAAACAAATTCCATTACTTTTGATTCATGTCCGAGGAGGTGATATTGCTCTGGCTGACTCCTGCTTCTGAAATGCATTTATGGAGGAAAGAGAGAGCAGCAGGACAAGGTTAAAGAAAATCACTCACCTTATGTGTCCAGAAGCGGCTACGCACTCATCCTGACATCCTCTTCATTTTAAAATCCCCAATACAATTCATCTCTCATTTCCTGTCTATCTCCTTTGCTTTGTTCAGTTATCACATCGTTTAAAGGAGTTTTATCTTTTTGCCGCACAGAGGAAACAGTTCAAGTGCAAAGTTAAACACAAGGCAGATTTCCTTTTAAGAGTAAAATAAACTGATAAATGTTGGCAAACTGGCTTTGAAATTAGAAGTGTTTTATATTCAGCCGACAGGTGCATTGTTGTCAGCTCCTCAGCCTCTCACGGGCAGAATTGGCACTAATGCAGCAAATGATCCATTAGTGTTGTGTCTCAGTCACAGCCTACATCAGCAGCTGGACCTGGATTTGTTTTGCAGTCATATTATTTTATAGGTTTATTGTTTTGTTTGAACAACACAGAAAAAAGAAAGCATAAGTCAAACGTGGACCTCAGAAAATATGAAGGCTGGTTTTATAGATGAAAAGGGTAAACAAAAAAATCATTACCTGAGGAAAAAAAAACATCAAAAAAGAAAAGAAAAAAAAATCCCCCCACAAAAGACAATGCTTTGATGCAATCATCACCTTATAACCAAAAGTACGCGGACATCCCTTTCTTAGTTTGGGCTACAACTGCTCCGATAAATATCTCTATGATGAATCACTTGGTTGTTTTGCTTTTTGAATATAAAAAATATCCATCAGACGTTTCTAAATCTCAAGGTGATATCTTAAGACATTTTGTTCTCTGGCCAACAGTCAAAACCATCTGAAATCAACAGTTTTATTATATAAAAGCAGCAGACCTTCACGTTAGAAATGCCACAATACAAAACAAACTTAAAAAACAGACTTTAGCTATCAAAGTAAATACAAATTACTTTTTTTGTATCAGCTTTAGTCCATACACTTTCGTGTGCCTTTGGGCTAGAGCTGTTTTTCATGGGTTGATCTAAGCCCCTGAAATCTAGTTAATTGATATTTTACACCTTTTAGATAATAGTGTGCTTCCAACTCTGTGGCAACAGTTTAAGGTTTAAAGCTCTTGTTACAAAATGCCCCTGAGCAAAAAGCCAAGTCCATAAAGAAGTTATTGAACAGAATTTACTGTTCAGGACCTTTTCTAGCCTGCACGGCGCCACATGCCAGGCCTTATCACCCAACATCACTGCTGGTCTTTGGGCTAAATGTGAGCAAATCCCTGCTGCAAGACTCTGTGCAAAACCAGAAACATGGATGCTGTTGTAGCAGCATTTTTATGTCCATGCACTTAAAATGCTGAACATCCCAAATGGGTGCAATGCAGCATTTTCCATGAATTACCTACAGTGTAATTTGTCCTGCAACTGTTTCATACAGATAATTATAATACTATAACACTCAGAGAGCAGAAACCTCTGCCTAGATATAATCCAGCTGTAGTAATACTATAGACTGAACACTGATGCCCTCTTGTGGTGAAATAGCAACAATATCTTGTCCAAAAATGTGCTCCCATCCTTTGATCATGGACAAAATGTTCTTATTTTTTCCCTTGAGTAATATTCAGTCTCTCAAAAAAAATCTTTGCAATCAGTTTGGTAGTTTTTCTAATTATGTTACTTGCTAGCTTGCTAACTAACTAACTAACATGATCAAAAACCTCCCTGGTAGAGGTAATAATATTTTTACAGTGCATCTTTTACTCTGTTTTCAGCCATGTCATCATTGTTCATATCTATACTTTGTGTTCATGATATAATTACTACGAAAACACAGTTTTTCAAAGTTCTTCATGGATCTAGAATCTTAATTTTGTTCTAAAAGTCGACCCCATTGATGTAGTTAACTTAAATATATATATCATTTTGTTCTGGGGGCCATGAGGTGCCAAATAAAATCATGTAGGCAACACCGTCTGAATACTTTTGGCCATATATAGTAAAATATATTTGTCGAGCATCATATTCCAAGCAGAAGAAGAAGCTGTTCATCAGTTTTCATCATGCGTAGTGAGATTAAAATATTTGTAATTGATGAGATAAGAGCAGGTTTGAGGAGTAGTAGCTGTGAAATTTACTACAGAGCTTGGGTGATGAGTTGGCAGATTCTCACCATTAAATAAGGCATTAGTCATCCTCTCTGACCTCCCGCCCACCTTGTCTGATGCTGTGACCTCTTCTTCTTCCCACGCCCAGAAAGCCAGACTGGCCCGGATAAGAATAGCCAAGTCCGGGAGCGCCAACGCCTTCCTCCAGAGCAAACACAACGGACTACTCAACGAACTGCTGGAGCTGACGGTAAGAAAGACCTCTGACCCTCAGCGCTAAGAAACGCCAACTGCAAAGTGGGCGCGATGATTTCCCGGGAATCACTGTTTCAAATGTGTTCATTAAAACTGACATGTGAGGCCAGCAGATTGTAATTCAGTATGAGACATTAATCATATTGTTTCCTGTCAAATACTCCTCCACTAATTATTTCACTTCACTGAGGCTCAATAGTTTGGAAGCAACAACTTTACATCTGCAACACACACACACGCGCACACACTCAAAAACAAAATAACGACAATTACTGCCATAATTAGGCAAAGGACAATTTAAAAAGTAATTTAGAGGCTATAAAGAGCAGCAGAAGTTGGAGTCATTACATTCTTGTTGTTATACAGGGCAGGGGTGAGAGAGAAGTTATGCCAATAATCCCTTGTGCGAGTGTTATCAGTGTAATCACACAAAAGTGCACTTCCCGGGTGTCGAAGCTTGCCAGTTTCACAGACGTGGATTAAATCAAGCTTCACGCTGCAAGACAACAGAGGTTGTTTTTACTTGCTTGTTGAGTAGCTAATTAAATGGTTAGTTTGTTAAAAGAGGTTGGAGCAAACTTCTAAACAAAACTGAACAATGAGACAACGGAGACTGTTGAAATTAACCTTGGTGTAGTTTTAAACTTTGGACACAACCAGGCTGCTTCCACTTCACTGCTTCTTTCTGTTTTTCTTCTTCTATTTATTTTCTTTTTTGCTCGGCTTAGCTAATTATCTCCTGGCTCAAACTCCATCCTTATTGCACACTAAAAATAGTATCCTTTTATTTACATATTCTTCTCAGTTGAACATCGGCCACCACTTTTTTTCATCCACCACCTTGTTCTATCAAACTTTAACTTATCTCTCTCTCTTTTTTTTTAATATTCTGTCACAACCATAGTAAAACATGTTTGGTAATGTATGAGCAAATTGCCTATATCCTTCCCATCCAGTCCAACTCTCCTACTTTCAGCGCCACACTCCCGTTTCTTGCAGATGGTTACTGAAATCCATTTGGATCTAATCGAGTCCAGTGTGAAAGCTCATGGGTGTCTGGAAGTGGTTAGAATTATCATATAAATGCCATCTGTGAGTGCTGAGCGACCCCCATCCCTCTGCGTGTCTGGGATGAGACTGCCAGAGTCCTGGCGCATCAAATTACAGTGGTGTCATGGCTGACAGTCAGTCAGTGGAACTGCGTGGGTCTGTGGTGGGAGTGAGTGGGGATATATGACAAAATGACTGGTTCTCTCACTGCCTATAGTTAAATTAGAAGTTCACTGTGGGTCTGTTTGGGCTTTTTTTTTTTTTTTTTTTTTTTTTTTTTTTTTTTTG
>OOFC01001099.1:0-16784 GCA_900323345.1 Pseudochromis fuscus
CCTCCGCAGGGTGGTCGGGCTCTCCCTTAGAGATAGGGTGAGGAGTTCCGTCATCCGGGAGGGACTCGGAGTAGAGCCGCTGCTCCTCCATGTCGAGAGGAGCCAGCTGAGGTGGTTTGGGCATCTGGTAAGGATGCCCCCCGGACGCCTCCCTTGGGAGGTGTTTCGGGCATGTCCCACTGGGAGGAGACCTCGGGGCCGACCCAGGACACGCTGGAGGGATTATATCTCTCGGCTGGCCTGGGAACGCCTTGGGATCCCCTCAGCGGAGCTGGTGGAAGTGGCTGGGGAGAGGGCAGTCTGGGTATCTCTGCTGAGGCTGCTGCCCCCGCGACCCGGACCCTCCGGATAAGCGGGAGATGACGACGACGACATTGTATCAAAGTTGGGAAACCTCTCAGATTCTCAGCAATAATTTCTTCTGTGGTGCAGGAAATATTTTTAATACAGATGATACATTTTATGACGTTTAATTACCAGATGCTGGCTCCAAAAATCTCAAAAATCCTCATTTTCAGTCAAGAAATACTCAATTAATTCATTTTTTCCACATGTTTTCTGATGTTAAAGTTAATTTTTCTCAGTAATCTGGTCCATCTGAAAATTATTTAATCATTAAGGAGATATTAGGCTTCAAAAAGAGGAAGATTAAGAGGCGTGGTGAGCTTGATTGACAGGTCTGATCTCCAATGAGACTGACACATTTCTCTCTTCAGTGGATTTACCATAAATATTCACAATGAGCTTTTATTTAACATTTTTCAAAACTTTTCAAACTCTAGATTTTCTTTGCAGCATCCCACCAGTGGACCTGGTAGCTTCATGAAGTCTGTGCACTTAAGTAGGTTAAAACAAAAGATGCATCTGCTGCCTTTATTTGGACTGATCTGAACATATACATAGGACAATGTGTACGTCTGAGTTCATAACAGCTGTCACGGACGTCTCGGATTTAAACACAGCGTTGGATGGAGGGCCGGCGGTGAGCAGCCTCCTCCGCTGATAGTTTGGAGCAGACGTGAGGCTGGTGGAGATGGACGAGCTCCAGTCAGATAATGGTTTTAAACAGAGGCTGCAGAGACACAACGCAGGGAGGACGGGCTGGACATGAAAGCACATCTTCACAGTGAAGAGGAGGAGGCAGAGCGGTTTGGATTTCCTGGAAAACTAAGGCCCTTCACAACATGAAATCACTGCTTTAAACTGGTTTAAATACAATGGAAAAATGTAATAAGATAAGATTAGTGCTGGCAAAGGACAACACCACTTTTCCCAGCAACACTTCAACTAATATCAACTTTCATTTACTTGAAGCGTCAGTTTGTAGATTTGATCTGCAAGAAATGAAGGTTTCATAATCCCCCTTTTCTCTCATCCTCACTGTTTCTGTGGTTACCGCCTTCGTCAGTCACTATTGTTAATGGATTTGTCACTTTCCTCGTCTTCCTCCACACATGTTTACCTTGGCAGCACCACCTGTCTCTCTCTGCTCGGACGATTTGTTCGGCATCTGTTGTCAGCAAACCTCGGAGAAAACAAGCAGCAGTTTAATAGATCAGACGTCTGAAGGTGATAATGCTTCTGGCCTTTTGTCTTCACACAGGATCACCTCAGAGGAAAATATCCCGCTGCCCCTGAATGCAGCATTTGACAGGTGTTATTTGCACTTCTTCCAACCCCATCAGGCTAAACAACGCTCGCTTTAACAAATGCACAAATATGTCCGTGCGTGCCTGTGTTTCTCTGCCTGTCTGGGTGAATTATGCACATTGGTACACAATGACTGGGTGAGCTGAGCTGCAAGGAAGAAGCACTTGTGTGCAGGATACCGTAAGAGGCTTGTTTTTCCTCATCCAGGGGGACAGCTGAGCAGAGAGGAGGACCTCAGGGCAGAAATAGGAACGATGCTAATGTTTAAGGAAGAGGTGCAAAGATGGAGCTCAGCAATATCTCAGGAAACTATAAATCAGACTGGGTCACAGACAGTTTCCTCTGCAGCCAGGCTGGTTTGACCCGGTCTGGTCCTCATCAGGCTAAACAGACTCAATCTGATCCATTAATACAAGTGATTGTACACTGAGCTGCAGAGTTTACACTGAGTCACTGCTGCATGTCAGTGCCTTGCTCTCCATGACCTTTCAAATTAAAAGCCTCTGATAAGTCATACACTGATGTAAATGTACAAACTCCCATTCATCCTCCTTTTCTAACAAGACCTGATTGTATAAGTGGATCAGTGAAGTGTCGTGACTTCACTGTTGACACGTTGTTGTTTCAGTAAAAATCTAAGTGTTAAGTAGACTGAATATTTGACTTTTTCATGTAAGAAAATTAGATTTCCTTGAGGATTTTACTCATAAGGGAAGAAAATAATCTGGAAAAGGATTGAATCTGACAGAGAAACTTTTTCATTTGTTGATGGATTGGTGTGTTTTATCATCCTTTAAGTCCTTATATTTATTGTATTTGATTTATTTATTTTTTACCAATATTTTATGTTTAGCCAGCACTTTGCTCTTTTTAACAATATTTCATTATGTTTAAACAGCATTTTGGTTTTTGTTTTTAGCAATATTTTGAGGTTTTCAGGCAGTATTTTATTTTTAACCAACATTTTGTGATTTTTACATATTATCTAATTATTTGTACCCAGTATTTTATATTTTCAAACCACCATTTTGTTATTTTCACCCAGTATTTTATTATTTTCAGTGAGGATTTAGTGGTTTTTACCAATATTTTATCATGTTTAGCCAGCATTTAGTGTTTTTTTACAAATATTTTGAAGGTTTTGCTCAACAGTGTATTATTTTTAACGAGTATTTTGTGATTTCACCCCAATGCAGGGTGTAAACAACAAAATAAAGAGTAAAAACAGTCCAACTTACTGGGTTAAATGAACCCAGTATGTAGTTAGTCAAAGATTGACCCAGTTATGATAAAGGGATTAACACCTTCAGCCCTGAGCTCTTATTTTGAAAGTTCAGCTATAGAAAAATGCCAGAGACAAGTCTCAGGGTCCCCAATTGGGGAACCTTGGGGTTTAAAGGGTTAAATTCATCATTTGGGCTTTTCAAAGTAAAGGTCAGTCACATTTTTTCCTCTCTTTTCACCGTGAATCATATCTACTGTGGTTTTGGCAGGATCGACTTCCTACAGACTGACTCACCTCCTTTCCTTTTACTCATATCTGATAGAAGAAATTAAGCAGATCTAACTGAATCAATAAGACTAAACAAGCCACTTCAGTTCAAGATCTGTATCTTTTTCCCAGCCCTCGAGGTCACTATCATCAACAAAATGACCGCTTCTGTCCACCATGATGCATCGCCGTTTTATAAACACAGGCCAAAATAGATGAAGTGGGAGTGAACACACGGGACACAGAACAGTCCACGGCTGAAAATGAATTTTATTGGTTACCCCGAAGAAAGTATATTATTTATGTTTTTGTATTTACACTTAGAGTTCAAAAAAACTGGCGTCGGAGCTGGAAGACCACACACAACCGGGACGTTGAAAGCTCCTCAGCAATCGTCTTCTTTGTATTATTTTATCTGTAAAATCTTCTGCAGGACAGGACATTAAAAGGGACGTCAAAGAGGGGACATTGTATTGCGTCACTCTTTGCTTTTCACTCTGTTTAGTCTCTCAGGTTGTTAAACAAGAGCAGACTAAAGATACTAAGAACGGCTTGTTTGAAGAATCTCTCAATTACGTGAGGTGTGCTCGGAGTAGCTTCAACATCTGCCAATCAAACCACAACTAAATCAAAAGAAAAAAAATAATCCTTTGGTTGCTACGATCCTACAAAATCATGTCAGGAGGATATTTTAAAATCCTGAGGAGAAAGGAAACACATCTGTTCTCCAGTGTGAGGAAACAACACGGCTGATTATTTAAATGTCTCTGAGGTTTGTGGTGAATTATTTCCTCTCCTCTTCCCTTCGTCTTGCTTTTTACCGATCAGGTCTTTGGAGGCAGAAGACTTTCGCCTGGTTGTCTCCTGAGGCGGTCACTGCGAGAGACGCTTCCCTGAGGACACACCAGGACAGACAGGAGGAATCAAAAGACCTACATACATATTAATTCTTAGCAATACAATCTTTAAAGCCCTGAGGATCCAGCTGCTTAAAACCAAAGTGTCTCCAAGGTTCTGTAAAGGACTTTTAAAGACCTTTTTAATATCATAATTAATTATTCTTAAATCACATTTTTCCACAGCTCCCTGCAGAATAAAACAATAACTTCCAATTATATTATCCGCTTAATTAACACGTCCAGGACTGTGGATACGTGTCAGAAAATAAAGGACGGATTAACCAATTAAAAATGTCAATTTAAGTGAACACGGGTCCATTAAACAGACGACGAGGTTTAAATCAGACGGTGTGAGGGCTGAGCAGCCTCCTGCAGCATCTGTGTTTAATCCCAGTGAAACAGAGTCCTACCTGTTGACGGTGAAGTCGAGGATCTCTGCGGTGTGGCCGCGGTACTCAGACACCATGTTGCCAGTACGAGCGTCCCACAAACGCAGAGCTCCGTCTAAACTGCAGGTGGACACCACAGAAGAAGAGTCCTCCCACTGAAGGTGAACGATGCCGGCCTGGAGGACCAGGAGAGGACATATTAATACCTTTGTAATGCTGTTAAATAAAGTTAACATATTGATAGAAGCAGGTTTTTGGAGACTAGAAATCCCGTTTTTTATGACATTTTTTTTTAAATGTGTTCTGGAAAAGGTTGAAATGCACAAAGTTGTCCAAATGTTCAGCTGTTTAAACTAATTCCCTCTCTAAATGTTGCTTTCCTGGTGTTTCTAGATGTATATGTTACAGACCTCCCTGATGGAGACCTGTGATGTAACTGCACTGCCTCCATACAGCACACAGAGCTGAAACATGTATGAACCCGTGCTGGTATGTGTGGGGAGATCATGTAAACACACATACACACAAACTGTCCCTGTTTCTGCTGTCTCTTACCTCATGCTGACACCTGTGCCTGAGGACCTGCGTCGAGAGGTCGTAAATGGCCAGAGTCCCGTCCAAGTACGCCACCGCGATGAGAGGCAGGCTGGAGAGGACAAGACAGATGGAGGAACTTTATCTTTGGCAGCAGGAGACTTTCACAAGAGTTTCTACTGATTTCCAACTCACATGTTGCAGAAACCCACAGATTCGACAGAGTTGGATTCTTCTTCGTCTTTCGATCCTTTGGCTTTGCCTCCGTCCACAGAAAACGCTCCGACCACCTTCACGCACAAAAAACAAAGACATTAGAAGCTGCTAACTACTTGATGTCTGTTAACGTGTTGTCATGGCGACCCACCTTGCCCGTGGTGGTGTTGATGAGCTTGGCGCAGCCATCCACTGAGCCCGTCAGCACCAGAGAGCCGTCCTTGTTGGACGCCAGGCAGGTCAGCGCCCCCTGGTGTCCATCCTGACCTGATAAAGGACACAGGACAAAACATCACCACAACTCAACCTCTGCTCTCATTGACCATTTTAAACTCATAAACAGAAACTTCAGGACTTGTCCTAATTTATTTTTAAGTGTTTGCACTACATCCCTCCTTAAACTACTTTCTTAAAATACAGACTTATATAATTTATTTACACTGATTTTAGTTCTGCTGCTCTCTCCTGTTTTAATGGGCTGTAAGTTTGGATTTGATTCTTTGCTAATTTTATGGTTTTTCCTACTTACTTTAATTTAATGTTATTCTCTGTTTATATATTTACCTCTACAACCTCTTCAATGTAACATCAACACAATTAAACTAAAAGCTGACCACGACCCACTGATCCCTTTTAGCTCTGTGCTGTCATCCTAATAATTACACAATAACTTCCCCAGTGAAGCTTTAGTAGAAATGTCCCCTTCATTAGATATATTTTATCTTTAAATGATCTCAGTCTTTCTAATTGTTGGACTCATTGTAAATCCTCATGAATAACACAGTCTGAAATGACATGGAAAGATAATGAGACTCACCTTTAACCACGTGGATGGTGTTTCCCTGCTTCAAGTCCCACACACGAACCGTTCCGTCCTCATAACCGACCACAGCCCGTTTACCTGGAGGGAAATTTTTAAAAACATACATTTCACTTTGCAAAAAATAATCACAAATCAGCTGAAGTCAAATAAAAAATAATCTCACTGAAACACAAAAACAATCCCTGACAATATGGATGACGTAGTGTTTGGCTCCAAAAGGGAAATATAAAGTCTTAAACAACTCTTCTTCAAAGTGTACTCACTACATTATGCATTGAATTACACACATAAAGCATTTTTTCTGATACTCTCTAAAATTTAAAAGTCTTTTTAAATCGTAAGAAATATGAAAACAACTTCTGTACTTGGTTCTGCACTAAGTATCTGTGACTGAGAAACTATTTACCACAAAATCTAAAATCCAGTGGCTTTTTAAATGCTGTGAAGAATCCTTTTAACTTTAATTTATGTGAATTGTTTTCCCAACCCTCACCGTCAGGGAGGACTTTGCCGCTGGTGGCCTGACAAGCAGAGCTCTGGAAGGTTTTACAGTCTCCTGCAGGGATCTTCCACATCCACACGTTTCCGTCATTTGTTCCGGCCAGAAGCACCGGAGCGCAGGGATGCCACTCCAACCACTAAGGAAGAGACACAGCCACCAACCGTGCAATTAACAGCTGCTTACTTATAATTACCATGTGCCTTGCTGAAGGGCAAGTCAGCAGTTGTGGCTCAAAACTGGGAATGTGTCTGATCATTCACTTCCTGCACAACACCACAAATTCTCAGCCTGAGCAGTCACCGTGTCTCAGTTGCTTATAAATTCCTTCAGATGCAGTAAAAGTTTTTACACAAGTGCTTACAGATGCACAAACTTAACAGACAAACACACACTCCTTACCTCCAGATCTCCCACTTCGAAAGACCAGATCTCCTCTTTGGTTTCAACTTTCCAAACTTTAATCATGCCGCTCATGTCGCCTGAAGCCACCATGGAGGAGTCATGGCTGAACACGGCGCAGGTCACGGAGTCTTTGTGACCTGAGTACATTCAAATCAAGAGTCTCTTGAGTCTAAATAAAAAGATTCTGTTTATTTGAAGTAAACAGAGCCTGTAGTCTGACTTTAAAACACTCACCAGTGCACTCCAGCAAAACTTCTCCGTCGCTCACTCTCCAAACGTAGGCTTTATCGTCCTCTCCTCCTGTCACAGCCATGCTGTTTGTGGCTGGGTCCAAACTCACACAAAACACAGAGCCTGGACAGGGAAATAAAATGTGTGAGCAACTTAAAACAAAAACAGACTGAAGCACCGGGGCAGTAAAAGCACAAATCTGAGGAAGGGTTTTACCAGTGTGTTTGGAGAAGGTCAGCTCGCTGTCATCTTGCTCTGCCTCAGCTTCCATCTCATCCTCTGTCTCCCAGCCTTCATCATCTGCGTTTCCAGGGTCTTCAAAGTCAACATCCGCCAACTCATCAGCCAAATCCTCTAAGAAAAGAAGCAAGATACAGGGGGCCTTTTAGCTGGAAGAAGTCCAGTTCGTCAGCTTAGTTTATCTGGAAAGGTTAACATTAGGACGAGTGACTTAACAGTTTCCTACACACCTGGCGCAGGCTCCGACTCGTTCAGGTCGATGACTTCAATAATTTCCTCATCTCCATGGAGCTCGATGGCATTTTCCTCCGTGTCCATGCTGTTAGCACGCTAAAAGCTAGCAAAACAACCGAAAAGTAATATACGAGTAAAGCTAAGTTAGCTAACCTGACGTCAGGCCACCTGACTTTCAGCTACGTACAGAGTCCAGTCGAGGTTAAAAGTTACACTTTTACTTAAAAACGTCGCTTAAAGTATTATATGGATTTAGGCATGCGGCAGTTTAATGTCAGAAAACCTGCTTTCCCATGTTTTCATCACATGTTGCTGCGACTGGAGAAAGATAGACGCACAATGATGACGTCGAACACAATGAGTCACGCACCTTTGGCGTCATGTGCGTCTGAGTCCACAAGGTGGCGGCGTTGACAAAAATGAAAACATGACAAAAGGCTAAAAAAAAATACTGGATATACTACTAGTAGTGGTAGTACTACTAGTACTACTAGTACTACTAATCTTGAATTTTCCCCAAGAAGATGACAAAAGTAAGTTCTATTCTATTCTAAAACTACTTGTCCTACTACTACTACTGTTGCTACTTCTAATACGGCTATTACCACTGCTGCTGCTTCTATTACTACTACTACTACTACTACTACGAACACTAATAATGATAATAACAATAATAATAAAGCTTCTAATGCTCTTATACAGGGCTATTTTAATTTCTTATTGAATAAATAAAAATTATCCAATTATATCCTTATTAGATGCCCTAACTGTAATTTGGCAGTATTTAATAAAGAGACATTTATGCATATTTGACAGGAGATTAAAGTGACAGAAATACAGTCCAGCTACAAAAGAAAAAATGAAACATTAATTCAAACTCAGGAATGTCACAGCAAGAACTAGAAGTCCATCAGCAGGGATCTGTCCTCCTGAGGTGTCCTTGAACAAAGTATTTAAGGCAGAACGAATCACTGCCAAGCTCCATGTCTGCAGAGCCTGACCTTTGACCTCTGTGGGAATGATCAGAAAAACTTTTGTGCGTACAGATTTGAGAGTCCGCAGTCTTCTCATGTAGGTATATTCATTAGACTGCAGTAAAACCACAGGGCTGCTCTCCATTTTAAAAGGAGCCCCTCTCTCTTCCTTAATCCCTCCATCAAACGCTCCATGGCCAGAGATATTTTATGAACACTTAACACAGTTTGTCTACATCAGGTTTTTTGGTTGGAGTTTTATGTCTCTTGCTATATGCCGCTGGCAGGGCTCAGGGACTGCATGCCCAAATAAGTTTTACTGGCTGCCGTGGCCCTCCATTTCGAGCCTTCCCTGGAAAAATACAACCACCTCATGATGTGGTGAGATGTGGAAATATCAGGGTGTACGTTATTTAGACATTTTAAATCTGCAGCGAGCGAGAGATTTATAAACTCTCCGTTCGGTTATGACTAACGCTGGAAGAGCCCACTCAACCTTCATGCTGGAAAGTTAGATGACATTAGTTGCAGCGCTGGTTACGGCCTCTTTATTTCATCAATCTGTTTCTGCAGTCCATCGTGTTTTCTGGCCGCTGTGCCAGTAAAGGGCTTCATTCAGCTCCCATTCACATAACTTTAGAGCCTCTAACATTGTCAGATTAATTTGGGAATATGAGTCACATTTTTGGACATTTTTACTACACTTGCGAGGCTGCAGACTTTGAGGGATGATACAAATACCGATCCAGGGGCTGATACTTTCCCATTAAATTATATTAACTCATTTTCATACAAAAACATGGCAAGTAGTTACTATTTTCCCCTGAAAAAGCCTTTGAAACCGCAGTTAGGCCATCATGGGACACTCACAGTCTCCATTAAAACCCAGATTTAGGAAATTCTTTCAGGCTTAGCAGCTCTTCAAGGAATTAGAGTCCATAAATAAAAGGACTGACAACACAACCCAGTAACATTCGGGAAGGTGGATATACAGGCTTAATCTGAATTGTAGACTTTATATCCAGTGTTTGGTCAGGACTAACTGGAAATATCATAGTTTGACCTCAGAAAACATGTGATTCAGTCTCATGAGTAACCAGGACAGTCAATCAAGTTATTTTACTTGTGAGTTGTGCAACTTTTGAAAAATTTGAGTGATATTGCTCCTGTATTTAAACTTAAATCAGATATAAATGCAGTGTTTTTAAGTTGTTTTATCATTAATTAAGTAAAATTACATCTTATTAGCTGGAAAAATGTGTTTGCAAATTGAGGAAATCATCTTAATTATGTCTTGTTCAGAGCTGGTGTAGTTTTTTTTTTTCCTCGTCGTGCTTTCCAGTTTGGTTTCATCTTCTGAATCTGCCTATTTTTACCCAGACGCTCTGGACCAGCACATTGGGTGGGCTCCTCTCTGCCGTCATCAGGACAGCAGAGACCAGGAGCGACCCGTCATAACAGCATTTCTCGGTTTATCACCCCAGCGAGCTGGTTTATGTCTGAAAACCAGGACACTCTGGGGTGCTGTTACTTTATAGGCACTCACACATGGAAACACACACACGCTGCCTGACCAGGACATGGAAGCATATCCCTCTACTATGAGTGTGTGCGCTCACACACACACAAACAGTATCAGTAATAATCCCTGAGAGCTGTTGCTGTGTGAGAGGTAATTACTCCATGCAGCTCAGCGTGGCTTTGATGGAAAGTTTTAGACTAACTGGCTCGACTGTAAGAAGCCTTGACTCTGCTTCTTTTTAACAAGAACTCTTTATGGCTCCTCATGCTCTCCTTTCTCTCCTAAACGCTCCAGTTTTAAGGCATCCTGCAAAGACCTCACGTCTCATATTTACAGATATGCAATCAAACATTTAAGAAAAAGGCATAATATCATCATCATAAAGTGTTACAGTGCAGTCCCATCACATGCTGCTAAACACACAGTGAGATGTTCAGAAGTGTTTTCCCTCGCTGGCGAAGCAAAGCGTCTTTATGATGCTGAGGTCTGCAGGCTTTGTCTGCACGCTGCGTCTGACTCATGTGGGACGGCGTTGGGTGAGACGACAGCTTCCCTTCACAAACCACTAACAGCCAGTTGTGTGTGTATTGCAAGTGGTCTGGTCCACAGCCTGTGTGTGATGTGTCTGCTGTGGTAGCAGAGCGGTAGTTTGTGCAGGCCCTGCGCGCTCGCCTGTTGACTTTCTAGCCTGATTACTGCTCCTCTTCTCGCCGCTGGCCAGAAACACGGAGTATTTTTGGAACATCATTTCTCAGGATCTGTGTTTTTAGCCAGAGCCATGTAAGGTTCTCTGGTACAGATGCTTTTAAAGGCACCACGCTCCAAATAAGAGGACTTATACACACACACATGACATAACCTGAAAATGGAAGGAGGCGATTGCTACTCCCCCCTGGATGCAAAATAGTTAAACTAACATAATCAGCGATTTGGCAGCCCCAGTGTGTTCACTGAATTGCAAATGTGCTGCTCTGGGCAATATAAGCCAATCTAATCCCTGCTTTGACATCATTGCCCTGGACGCACTCACTCACACACTCGCACGTATACACACATTTGAGTGTTTTATGCATGTCTGCGTCAGCAAAAAGCCCGTAGACAAACAATACAGATGCAGATGTCCAAGAGTAATTTGTGCTCCCTGACAGCACAAGTATAAACTCTGTGCTTTTGTGCAGCGCGTGAGACAATGCAGGCTTTCTGAATATGCTGAGAAACATAAGTCTTAGCATTTACACATCTTTTAAAGCCTTTTATTGATTACACACCAAAAAATGTTGGGTTGTTTTTACACAGATCTGGGTTAATATTGGACTAACTGGTTTAACCCTGATGGATGGGCTGTTTTTACCCATCATGTTATGAAGATTTTGTAGCTTTTTTGTAGTTTTAACCCAGTATTTTATGATTTTTACTCAACATTATGTAGATTTTATTGAAGTATTTTATAGTTTTTACCCAATGCAGGGTGAAAACGGTCAATATATTGGATTAAATTACCTCAACATGTAGTTCATCTCATATCTAAAGAGGCACCACGCTGCCCTTTACTCTTATCAGCCTCTGTCTTGCTCTGTTTCTTCATTTCAAAAGTTTCCAGTGCAGTTGAAGTTGGGTCTACTTCAGGTGATCCTCACAAATCTTAATTAAACTAGAAAGCCATGTGTAAATTCTGTGGAAAACTTGAAGATGCATCTTGTGTTCATGTACACGGAGAAAGAAGGTCTGCAGTCATGCAGCTTTGAGGTTAATAGCCCCAAAGAGCTTACTCAAGCACAACATCAGAGATGCCTCCAAGACCGACCGCCTTACGTAACAAATTATAATCCTCTGTTGCTATGGATACGGCTGTCCCGACGGGCCTCCCCTGTTTCCAAAGGAGGAGCGACCTCGATTAATAAATGCAGGTTGTAGCGGAGCAGCACAAAGCTGAGGCCGAGGTAAAAATAATATTAATAAAAAAAGGGTCTTCTGACTGTAATAAAAAATGTTGCAAGAGACTGAGGGAAGGTCAGGGCTGCAGCAATTAAACATCAGTCTCTGCTGAGGTGCCCTTGAGCAAGATGAGGAATTGCTGGCGGACCCTGACCTCTGACCTCCCTGCAGAGGAGGAGAGTGAGTGAAGAGGAGAAATGACTCTATGTAATTTTAATGACAAACAGTTTTTAATAGTTCAAACTTATTTGAATGTGCTTCTAATATATAACTTTGTTTGAAGGAAAGTGTTTCAGTCGTCAGCTAAAAGTAAAAGATGAATGTTTGAAAGAGATAATCTTATAGAAAGTTATTTAAAATGTTTAGCTAAAAGAAATGGTTGTAGTTTATGGAGCTAAAAGGAAACGAGAGCTGCTACCCTGCATGTTTTAGATGTTTCCCTCTTCCAACACCTGATTCAAATGACCAGGATCGTTATCAGGATTCTGCAGAGCTGATGATGAGCTGGTCATTTGAATCAGGTGTGTTGGAAGAGGGAAACATCTAAAACATGCAGGATAGCAGCCCTCCAGGAAAAGGATTGCCTACCTCTTGTTTAAATAGTTACTTTAACTTCAAATAGTTGAAATAGTGTAAAATGTAATGGATAGATATTGAACACACTGAGCTAAAATTGATGGAAAAATGCTGGAAATACACAAAGCTAAAAGGAAGCTGTTCAAATACTTAGTGTTGTTAGCTAAAAATAATGGATACATGTTTGTTATAGTAATAAATAAATAGTTAAAGTAGATCCCTAAGGCGATGGATAGAAATTAATCATACACCCTAAAAATGCTGAGTTGTTTTTACCCAAGATTGGGTCAACTTCATGATGGGTTAATTTAACCCAGTAAGCAACATAACAAAGTACTGGGGAAAAAACTAAAAAATGTTGCATAAAAACAACAAAATATGGGGTAAATCTAACAACATCTTGTATAAACGTAACAAATGTTGCATAAAAACAACAAAATTTGGGGTAAATGCAACAAAATCTTGTATAAAATTAACAAATAATGGCTAAAAGCAACAAAAATGTGACACATTTTGGTTAAAAACAACAAAATGTTGAGTAAAAATATAAAGGATGGTTAAAAGCAACAAAATACAACAGCCACTCTCGCGGAGTTAAATTAACCCAGGATGCAGTTAGTCCAATATTGACCGAGTTCTGGGTCCAAAAAACAACCCAGCATTTTATAAAGTGTATTTAAAAGTATTACATTAATGATGAGGCAATCTGAAATTATATAAACTGGTCAAAATGTTCAGCTTTTGTCTATTAAAACACAAAATGAAATGAAATATTGGTTTATTTCTGACTAGTTCAGAGATATAACAGTGATACCACACATCCTGACCTTTCACATCCACATAGATGACTGTTGAACATTTAATGAATCCACCAATCAACATTAAACTACAGGTTAATTAGATGCAGGTGTGATTGTGTTTGTCTGACTCAGGTTAAAATCCTCCCAGATTTCCTGTGTGAACTTCAGTGAGCCGTCAGAGGAGCCTGCATGCATGAGCGCAGAGCTGTGTAGTCTACCTGCATCTGATGAATAATAACACTGTCTCCGCCTGCAGATGTAGCCTATATAGAAGCCGGTTAGCATATTACAGTAATCGAGTCTGCTAAAACAGGCCGCGGTGTTGCAGGTTCGCCTGTGGGTGGCTGCTGAGATGCAAAATCAAATATAAAGTAATGGAAATAAAGGCATATTGGATTAGAGCAGGCAGCGGGGAAGACGTTTCATGTTGCAATGAGCAAGAATTGGATAAAAATGTTTGTTTCATTTTGCCACTACTGGTTATGGAAAGTGTTGAATAACACAAGGAAGCTTTGAAATGTTGTTATCCAAGTTTTATCAATGATTATTGCAACATATTTAGAAAGAAACTAAAGTTAAATCATAAAACACATCAGCGCATTATTGAAGTGTTAGTCAACACAATTAGTGATTAATCTATTGGACTTTTACAGGAAGGTTGTTGCAGTGTAATAATGACAACACAGCAGATAAAGCTCCTATAAACTATGATAAAGTCAACACACCAGTGAGATATGCAGGTCAACTTTAAGCAGAGTAATTCATAAAGCACATTAAAAATTATCAAGTTAATGTTAAATATTGCAAGTCATCTCTCTGTATTTTTTAAATAATATTTTCGTCTGTATTTTTTATTAATGTCCCTCTCTATTGTCTGAGTTCAGTTTGTTTGTTTAGGTTGAATGATAAGAACTTTATAAGTAAAGTTTGATTGAAGTAAGCTCTGACAAACTATGACATAACAACATCTTATATTATTATCTTCTATTAAACAATAAATCAGTATTTAGATGTTGTGTCTTACAGATTAAAAACAAAAAATAAGAAAACTATCTTGTAATCTGGTTGTGAAGTGGCATAAAAATGCTAAATGAGACATTATAAGAAGATAACAATGAAGATCAGCTGTGAATTGATATAAAGTTATGATATATTTAGAAAGAAATTCAATCCTGAATATTGATGATGTGTTTAGGTTCAGAGTTTTAGAGATTAAATACAAGAAATCAGGATAATTGTCAAATAAAGTGGCACAGCTTTATAAGAAGCTGTGAACTATTTCATATTCAAAATAAGTGGTGAACATACATTAAATACAATAAATCAGAATAAAATGGAAAAAGCTCTAAATGAATATAAAGAAGATAAAGTTCACGATTGATTTACATTGAACTTTTCATTACACAGTAAAGGACTAGTTAGATACTGTAAAGAAAGAACACAGGAGACATTAAAGGTGAAGATTATTATAAAAAAAATTAAAATTCACTTGGATTTACAATAGAATTTCATAATAAACAAAAGAAGAGTAGTTAGAGACGTGTGTTTTCAAGAATAAATACAACAAATTAGGATAAATGTGCAATAAACTGGTTATAAAGTGACACAGACAGATAAAAAAAAGTTGTACGCTATTATATAATTAATAAAATTCACTAGTGATTTACTGTGATATCCCATAATAAATAATTATTTACACTGTTTTAGAGAATACACACAACAAATCAGGTTAAATGTGTTATGAATTGGTTATGAAGTAGTAGTTTGATTAGACAATAACATTTGCAAATTGATATAAAGTTACTAAAGTTCACAGAGAAGTTTCACATCATTCAATGAAAGAGATTAAAAATAAACTAATTTTAGAGATTACACACAACACATGAGAATAAATGTCTTCTGAACTGGTTATAAAGTATCACAGAAACTACAAGAGGTATTAATATGATACAATAAAAATAAAAATGCTGCAGAGCAGGTAAACGTGCAGATACATTGTTGCACTTGAATGTCACAGGAGCTGTTTGATGATTGGATAAAGTCACTGAAACAAAGTCATGACTCAATCACAGGCTGGAATATTACAATACAGGACACGCCCAGAGCCTCTTTCCTGATTAATGACACACACACACTCACACACACAGATAACACGCTGTATACTAGTAGATGATCACAGTTTCATCAGGCTGACCCCGCCTCTGGTGAATGCAGGGGCGCTCCATGTGACGCTGGGGCTGTAACAAAAATCCAGTATGGCGGAATCTGTCAGGAGATGAATTTTTTTCGTCCCCCCTGCGCTGAGAAAAACCCCAGAGTCCCAACATGGGAGGGAAATAAAGGGCCTGCGGGACGCATGTCGGGACGCCTGTCCTCCTGCCGGGCCGTGTAGGTGAGCCGCCGGTGTGTTTGTGTGCGCTCTGGATGAACGTGGAGCCGAGCGGCCGCTGGGATGTTGATATTCAGGCAGGGATGCGATGCACAGACAGGATTCATCAAAACAATGTACGGCTGAAGTTTCGCTCTCTGCTTCCCGGTTGTGTTTTAGCAGCTGCCTCTGAGCCCGAGTCGTATCTGAATGTAATGTGGATGGATTTAAACCATTTGTGTTGAATATTCCACTCGGTTTATTGCACTATTGCGGGCGGGAAGTGTGTAGGCAACAAGGAGAGAGAGAGGGAGGGAGGAGGGAGGTGGGGGAATGGACAGGCGATGTTTATTATGCCGATTGTTGCTGTGCTATTTATAGAGCACGGCCGAGCCTTAGGCTTTAATGCAATATACAGTCTACCGACACTTCTCTGTCGCCTTGTACCCGCGGTAGAAGCGAGAAAAATGCGTAAAATGAAGGCACAGGCCTGCGTAAGTGTGTGTTTGAGTGTGTGTGAATGGTTCGGGATGGGCGGTGGTAATTCTCTGCATGCGTCAATCTTTTTTTTTTGTGAATGGGGGCGTACGGGCTGTGGAAGCTGTTAAAGCAACATCAAAGCTGCACACACAGGCTGGTTTAAAGTGGGGTTTGGTGCATGAAATGTTGTGTATTTGTCAGAAAAGGGTGGTTTTGTTATGGTTTGCTGTGTTTGAGTGCAAGTTGTGTGGTGCGTTTTTAAGGAATTACAGTTATTTTTGCTAATCTTGGTGTAATTTTCCACCATTACTGAGTGTGTGTTTGTATTATTTCCTCACTTTGGGCTCCAGGGCTCGTCTCCCCAGTTCTGTCACCCTGCATCAAGCCAGCTCATTTTAGGGACAATGGCCCAGGACACACACACATGAATCCCCCTCCCGAGACAGATGAGATGCCCTGGGAGAATGGTGTTGCATGAAGCCCCCCTGGAGTGTCAGCCCCCCCATGACACACACGT
>OOFC01001100.1:1454-18226 GCA_900323345.1 Pseudochromis fuscus
CTATGTTGTCAAATTGACCCTGACCTGCACATGCAGTAAGTTAACGGATGGCTATAAATGGGATCCAGATGGAGTGAAATGTTTAGAGTGATTGGTCTGTAATCAGCAGGACCTGGGCAGTAAAGCATCCACCCTATTAGTACATTCTTTTGTAATAGGTCAATGTGCATTAATCAGGTACAACATCAAACCCAGGACTACATGTGTGAGGATGTGCAACAGTGCTTCTCATAATTTGTACCACAAGGTCCAGGATAAAATAAATAAAGTGTTGCTCAAGTTATTCATGCATGAAGAGAGTATCCTTTATGAATTCATGCAATGCCAAAGGTCAGTAGTGATGGAATATGAGGAAACTAAAGACATTTGACCTTTGTGCTGTTTTTTTTCCTCTTACCAGAGCCGTGCAGGATCTGTGTCTACCCTCAAACAAGTGAATTGGTTGATTGATGAATTGTCGAACCAAAACAATAGTTTGTTTGCCATTAGATCTGAAACAACTAGTCAATCAATCAATTAGTCAGTCAAGAGAAAACTAATCAACAACTGATCAATTCCATAGGGTGGGTGGGTTTTTCAGCCAAATGCAAAATGTTCTCTAGATTAAATACAAGGGTTTGCTGCTTTTCTCTTTTCATCTCCTGTTTTATTGCTGAATATATTTTAAATATTTTCAGACATTTGAAGATGTTACCTTGGGTTGTGCCAGACTTATGCAGATTTTGATATTTATAGGTTGTTTAAGTTAAAAATCTTCCCTTCCCTGCCCTATTTTCTGTAACCACAGTCTTTCCCTGACAGTAACTATCAGGAAATTAAAGAATCTTTTAATTTTTAAACCTCAGTGTTGGCTGGTATTAGACACAATCTGCAGTTGGTGCCTGCGCTGACTCATCCGACAAAAACACACTTCTGCTTTGAGTCCAAAATCGTTGACGTCTGAAGACCCTTTACTTCTACAGTTCTTTAAATACATCTTTCTTTTTTTAATAAAACTGTATTACTGCCTTTAAATGGAGCAATAAGACATCTAGATCATTCAGTCCTTAATAAAAGCTTGGTCCATTGTGCATGACTCCCCCAGGAGGTGCCTTATGACATATCCTGCAAGCCTAAGTTCATGAGACTCTCTTCTGTGGCCTGATCACACACATGTGGAGAGGGTTTGTCTGTTTTAATCTTCTTAGGCTGGATTTATTACCAGCAGGCATGTTGGAAACCTATGGATGCTGTACTATACAACATGTCGAATCTTTAGCCTGGATAGAGGGATCAGATGAAAAAAACTGTGATCACAATGGATTTTTTTCCGACCCTTGAAGGCAGTGGCCGTCTGTCCGATGCAGCATCTTTGGGCGTGGCGTTTCTCAGGAAAGGTTTTCATGGCGGTGACATGAGTGGCAGGACTTCAACCTAACACTCATCCAAGGTGACGTATAGATATAAAATGTTACCAAAGATAGAGAGTGAGGGTTGGTTGCAAGGTCAAGAGCTTTCAGTGCAAGTGTACCAACAGGCTGACAGACAGATGAGCCCCCCCACATGCACAAAAACACACACACACACACACACACTCCAGTATTCATTTAGATTTGTCTCTTGCTGATCTACCACTTCCTGTCACAATGAGTAGACAGGGAGGTTTTGGATGGGGGAATCTACCCCTCAGCAAAACACATTCGTGCTGCTAGCCAGACAGGAAGACATAGGAGGAGTGGAGGAGGCGGGGGCAAAATTCAGGCCCACTACTCCAGAGAGGGAGAGAGAGAGAGAGAAGAAAGAGCAAGAGAGCAGTAATACGTTTTCATCTGAAATATTAAAGCCTCTGCATTAATCTGTCTTCCCTCTCCCTGGGGTGCTGGTGAAGGCTCTCTCTGTCCTAGAGTTCCCTGGAAAAGGACAGAGGGCTGACTACCGCACCTCCTGCTTCTCTCCAGGCCAGAATCGCCTCCCCACCTCTCCTTTCATAATGGCTATTTAAGTGTTTGTGTGGGAGTGGGCTGTGTGCTAAGGTTTTCTGAAATGGCCGCGGTGGGCTGCAAGCACTGTGTGGCTAAATTCAAAAATGGGGGGGAAATCAGTATTTTTTTTTTAAATATCCCCAAGATTTAAAGCAGAGAGTGGAGAAAGTAATTTGTCAAGTAAACACTCCAGCCTCTAAAGTGTGAGGATTTGCTGATTGAATCTGTTTAATACTATTAAGAACTGAAATGATTGATCAATTAGTTGGCAACTTTTTTTGGCAACAATTACTTCAAAAAAAAAAAAAAAAAAAAAAAGCTGTTGTAAATCAATCTTCTGTGCCTTTTGGCCCGTACCTTCTGGAAAATTGCAATGATTAATTTGACTATTTTAACTTTTGTGGTTACAATTTACCGCTCAATAACAAAAGTAATTACTTTGCCAAGTGGTAAAAACAAAGTTTCCCGGCTGATCCATCACCAGTGCAATGGTTATTTTAACTTTAAATGGACACAGATGCCTCAGTCAGGTGGTCAGTTTAACATTCTTCATTAGAGACTTTATAAAACCAGGTTCAAATAAATGCTCCCCCAGCTGGATGTTTGGGTCCATCAAAGCCTTCAAGCTTTTAACACCTACTCTTAATGTTCTGCTGGCACCTCATGAAGGTGGTGGCACCCATCGAGCCTTTATCTAGGCCACCAGACCCGCAGCTGGATCCATCTGGCCCTGCTATCTTGTCTCTTTTTGTCTCTGCACATACACACATGCACGTGTGGACACATGAAATCCATCATGTATACACACACACCAGCTGTTGTGGATTACCAAAGAACAAGTGCGGTATTTTCTGACTTATACCCAGTGTTTGATGGCCTTGCCCTGGGTGTGACCCAACGCAAAAGCACAGGCTTGTTTATTATTTCAAACAATAATGCTGCACACTTTGGTTTAAAATACTAAAAGGGAAAAAAATTGCACTTAGAGCAAATTGTGGAAAAATGACAGGTGACAGTTTAGAAACAAGAAGTAGTCAATGTCTTTTACATTTACTTAAATCAACAGACTCCGGCAGCAAGTTAACTGAGGGATTCTGCTGTTTGTGGTGCAAAAAGCAGACATTTTCAAACTCTCCCAAACCCTCCGCCAAGAAGGAAGCCATGAATTATGCCTTGTGCTTTATTTTCTTATCTGATCAAGCGTTGACGTGGCCACTCAGAGAAATGCGGGTTCTTTTAATCAAGACGGGTTTCCACTTCTGAGAAACACGAAATCTGTCTGCCCCTCACCTTCATCTATCTTAGCATCCCTCCATACATTGATCTTGCACAGTGACCCTCCAATCTTCCCACTACCCGATCTCAGCTTAATCTTCATTATTCTCTCTAATGCCACGGACCGTTTCTGGCTGCCTCATCTTCGCCCGGCTCTCCCAGCATCCGCCAGTCCCATACCACCCTTATTTGACACACACACAAATTCAAAGGGAATGCAGTCCTTTTGTAAAACAGACGGTTTAGGAGTAACAACATGCAAAATAGTCACTTGGGTACCCAGCTGAGGCTTTAAAGCTTAAGTTATTATGAAGGGGAGAGGGTGAAACTGTTGGACTGAGGCAACCCCACAACTGCAATAAAATATTCCATCATATCCCTGAAGCATCCCTGACTCCAGCTGGGATCAAAGAGTATACTTGATGACTGAGAGAGGAGTGCATATTAGTGCCTACAACGGCAGTGTCTCACTTGCACCGAGTCCTTCATTCCATTCCATTAATAGCTGTCATGGAAAAATACATGATAGGTTTTGGTGTTTCCATTTCCTCTGTAAGTACAGATACATAACAAGTGAAGACGCACTGGAGTATGAAAAAAAAAACTCGGTGAATGTCACTCACATTGCTGCCGTTCTTTCATGAAATTATGATGATGAGAATTTATGTTGCTGGTTTTTGTTGGTTATTGGACCAAAAAAACACCCGCTCTGGTCACTTAAATCTTCCACTTTAGTGCGTCCTCCGAGACTTTACAACTGTAAACAGCATCACCTCCACATTACGACCAACATGCACCATTTTGCCGCATACTCGCTGTTGAAAACATCACAACAGACTCCACTTTTGGCTCTGGTTGTATTCCTTTCAGGTTGCCTGTGACAGGTGTTTTATAGGGAGGAGCGCTGTTGTTGTGGATGTCCTATCAATGATTCAATGCTGCACATCAGACGGAAGGAAGAGACAGAGAGAAAGATGTCTGTGCCTGGATGTTCGGAGGGGGGGAACTTTCAATATATAATTCACTGGGTTGTCTGAGGGGGTTGGGTGTGAATGTGATGGATACCCTTTCAGTCTGGTGAAGATTCAGTGGTCTCAAACCTTGGATCTCTTAGGCTACTTTGAGAATGAACTACACTGCCAAATGTCCTGTTATGATCTTTTGATCCTTACACTGTGCTGCAGAAGAACTGAGCTACACACACACACCTAACCAGACTCCCACACACTTCTACACAAAGATAACTGACAGCTGGCTCCTCCAATTAACTTAGTAGCACAGCAGGTTATGTACAGCAACTCTCCACTTGCACCTGCTCAATCAACTTGCAATGAGCAATCAAACATTCATGAGTGCAGCAAGTAATATAAACACTTAATCCAAGATTAAAATAATATTTAATACCAACATGTGCGAAAACTGATAAATGCATTTACGCCCCATTGTTGTTATTGACAATGTACAGTACACTACCGACTGTACCTCTCATACACACACTTTTGTGCCTCAATCATACATTTGCAATTGTGTTTACTCAAGCAGAAAAGACCACTTGATGCAGTTGAAATGAAATAAATGCCATTTCTCTCCACCATTGTTGGTTTTTTTTCTTTATAAAAAGCAACTGTGCAAACCTACACCGCCCAAAGTATATGTGTGTGTGTGTGTGTGTGTGTGTGTATGTTTGTGTTAATCTGCAAGCTCGGGCAATAAATCCATAGAACAGAACCATGTAAGATGGCAGATTAGGGAGAATATGAAACACACTCTGGAGTGATCGCTAGGCAAAGGCTTTTGTCTTGTTATCTTTGGGAGTGAGTTGACATTATCCCCATGGATAAGGTTTTACCATGCATGGATTACCACATGAGACAAGCTGTGCACGCCCCCAGGAAAATAACATGAGAGGACCTTCGCGATCCCTGTCTCCATCTCCCTCTCCACTCGGGCTCCTTCTCTCACTATTCATCAGTGCCATGATCGGCACACCTGGGGCTTCTGACACAGTGCTTGAAAATAATGGCATCTGCTGCAGCTTCACAAGGGGCATTAGGCCATCTTTCACTCTATATAGAACAATCAAGTGCACAAACACCCAAACATGATGGTGCTTAATCTTTGAAGCCGGGTTTAATCTATACTGCTACATATTTTATTAATAACAATGTATTTTATTTGCAAAAATAGCTTCGAGCGCTTCAAAATATGGGGGGAAAAAAAGATCAAAAGAGCCCAATCTGAAATCAGTAATATAACACTAAAAAAGTCTGCATGAGGCTAAATGAGAGCTAATTTAAAAAGACATCTTTTAAACTGTCTCACTGAAGTTGCCGCCCTGATATCCTTGGGAATGATGTTGCACAGTTAGGGAGCAAAGTTGAAAAAAAAAAAAAAGCTGCATCTCCAGTTTTCTTCTCCAAGTCTCTAAGATCTAACACAGTGGAGGATCAGACCGTGGACAAACATGAAACAACACCGGCTCCGTCATGCAGGCTGGTCGTCAGCCACTTAAAGCTTTGTGTACAATCCACAGTACTTTAAAGATGGGCCCAAATGATACATCGAGCCCAGTGTTCTTCAAACCATTCTGCGCTGTGTTAAAATAGCTCATCACTCCACTTCAATAAGTATGATGTGCAGTCTTGTTTTAGTTTTGATCAGAAGTCTCACAGCCCAATGTTGGATAATCTGTGGCCTCTGAAAAAGACTTTAAAAAGCATGTTGTCAAGACAGCTTCCTTTGCATAATATGTCCTTCATGAAAAACAATTTGTAAAAAAAAAAATAATTGTAAAAGACTTCCAACAGAACAATAAGTGAAATGTTATTAGCGAGGTATTACAAAAAGTATCAGCAATGTTTCAAATGTAAAAACAGGTCATTGGGAGCTCACCGTCTGGGTTAGGTTTCTGTACAGAGAGACTTAACAACACAAGTTCTCTGTCTGGAAAAAATCCTATTCTCAAGGGAGGTGTTTTTAATTTTCGGGACATTATCTGAGACACTGTTATAGTCATGCTTAAAAAATCCGCTGAAAAGACAGCACAGGAAGGATTTTAGTTTAAGCTTTAAGGAGTTCTGAAGTAGAAAAATCAATTTATAAATTCCTGCTTTTGACAGAATGGGAATAGAGGTAGTCATTTTTGGTGGAAATATTAGCTGTATTCTAATTTTATTGTCTGGAGAATTAGCTAATTCATCCGCGTGTGCGTTGATGTAATACCATTACGTAAGACTTCGCAAAATAACTGATGAATTAGATAATCGATTTGTAATCCCGTTTGGCATTTACAGTAAAAAAAAAACAATGAATTGAAATTATTACGTAAGGAGCTGTCACAGAAAGCAATGACTGTGCAAAATTACACCTATGCAGCTTTAGGGTTCAGCAGAATATGAACTGAAGAATTGTAAGAGGCATAATATAAAAAGCAGCACAACTGATAACAATAATGAAATAGTCAATTCCTTGTCATAATTTCCTTGAGAATGCTTTAGAGGAAGTGGCGACAGTAGCTAATATGAAATGATGAATGATACTCTTATCTCTTCCGGTACACTCCTAAGATAAGAGCTCTCATTGGCTGGTATTCATATTGTCAGCAGTGTGAGGTGAATGAAAGAATCCCCGCCAAGAAGAAAAGAGGTGGAAGAGAGAGGCAAGAGGGTGTCTTAAAATAGAGAACAGGAGGATGAGAATAAAAAAAAAAAAGGAGAAACTAAGTATAGAGGCATGAATGATAGTGGGAGGGAGGCGAGAGAGAAGAGAGAGGTGACCTCCATCTCCACCTCCACCTCCACACGCCACAACAACCCTCTCCATCTCAACCAGAGCTCCATGGCACATTTCCCGTCACTGGGGGTGGCAGCAGGCCACACATTGCAGTGAATCAATCCGACTGCTGCAACCTCCGCAATCCACACTTTCCTGCAGGCTCGTCATGTACCCAGATGCTATGTGCGAAGCAGGCCAGTGAGAAATCAGGCCCTACATGCTGCGGATACCTCAGTTTAAAGTCGTGACTTCAAATATCCACCTGTACTGAGGTAAGTGAGGTTTAGATGCAAAGAAATGTGGAGGATTTTTTTTGCAATATTGCCTAAATTACACTTCACAACTGGAGGTTTATTTTCACACCAATAGGATAAGTGCAGGTCTAAAATGAAGGAGGCAAACAGTGAGTGAGCATTTTTTTTTTTTATATGTGAGCTGTTTATTGGGTATCTCTTTAAAAACATTAATAAACTCAAAAACATAATATATCATATTGTATATGTCTTAAAATCTTACACACGGTGCTCTCCTTTTATAACCCCTACAAGAGCTTTAAAGGATTTGTGGGCTATAAAAATGTTTTTCATAATGGTTAATGAAGGCTTTATGTAACCACTACAGCTGTAATCTATCCAGAATGGGACCCATTTATCCAAGTGAATGGGGGAGAACTCAAGCTAACCTAAATCACAAATGGCACTGTAGCTGTTGCCACTTGCAGTCCCCTGGCCAACAAAAATTGGCTGTTATTAGATTCATCGCATCCAACCAAAACCTGCCTCAAAGCCACCACCACCAACGTGTCCGGCCCCCAATTCCCTTCTTTTCCACCTTATTCGTTTGCAAATTGATAACGGAACCAGAGACCCCACAGGGTCCGTAATTCAATATTGGGATCTAACAGTCTCAGATCAGATATGATGGACTGTAATCCTCTCTGCACAGCCACAGCCACATGCACGGCTGTATCTCCGAGCCCCCTGAGCTATCAGCAAGTAAGTGTGTTCTCTGCACACAAGTGAGCGGCAGGATGAATGAATGGCTGGATGAATATTCATGAATGAATGAATGAACGAACGAACGAAGGGGTTTTTGAGGATTAGCAGGCCAGTGCTGTTGTAATTGAGTACCCACTGTGGCAGACCTGTGTGTAAGTAGGCTTGACAGCATGTGATTGAAATCAGTGTTAGCGAGTACTCCCATAACACACACACACACACACACACACACACACACACACACACACACACACATCACCAGCATCACTAAAGCTAGTCTTTAAAATTGTTCTCTGCTCCCCATTTCTTCCAATTTGAAAAGATATAAAGCGGGGGAGTCATGTTCAGAGACAATAATGATTCCACTGTTTACTTTCAATTAGGATTATTTCTTTCCTTGGGCTAAGAAGACCTTTATTTCTCTGTGGAAACCTTAGTAACAATTACCTCTGTGGGGGGAGATATTGCCACATTTATGAAAAGAGATGAGCGAAACCATGTGAATCCAAAAGTTTTACTGGTTCTGCATCCAGGGACTTTTAATGACATCACTTATGATGACTGGTGCCTTTGCGTCTTCAAGGCAGACTTTGGAGACTAAATCAAATACAGTAAAATCCTATACCATATTTCTACCATTAGACCACCAGGCATAGGACACTCGAGCACTTTATAAAAGGGAAGTTTCATCAATTATTCACACCTCCGGCAACACACATTCCACATGTTTCTCTTTCCATACATTAATATTTCAGGCTCCTCCCACTCCCCTACGACGACCTACCTCTTCTTCTCTCAGCCACCTCCCGGTGGACATTTTGTCTACATAAATCACGCAGTGACATTAAGAAGCCCTAAGATGGCCTCAGTCGGTACTTACAGTAGTCAAGCCTCTCTTCCCCCAATCTATGAGTCCCCTGACATCTGAGAGTCAAGTACCACTTAAAGGCATCAGATAAACTTCACTTCTACAGCAGTGGCACAATGGTAATTTTACAAAACATGAAATCTAATCAACATCAAATTTGTAGTTTGCATAGAATTGGTTGGATAATGAATCAAGATGGAGCACTTTAGCTTAATCTAGAATAAAAGTAAAGGTAAGTTGTTTGGTCCTGTTGTGTTTGAGTGATGAGATTTGAAGTGTGTTTCCTATTTGTATCTTTAAAGTCTTGCCGGTAGAGTATGATTGGCAGAAAGAGAGGAGCCATTGGCGTTTGTTTCCCGAGCCGAAATTCCCTTAGGAAGCACTTGGTCCCGGAGCTTTCACCACCCCCAACTAGCTGTGTATGCTTTATGTTGTAGAAGGTTAACGTTAGGGCCATGGTCGCTGGTAGGGCCTGCCAATTCCACTAAAGGAGGTGGGATATGTAAACAGCCTGAGAGGAAGTGTTGCCTAAGAGGCTCAGCTCAAGGATCAAATGTCCCTTATGTGAAGGAGAATGACATGCAACAACAATCCAAGGCTCCATCTTGGATTTTACACAGTATGCTCTGTACTGAACCAACAGCCCAGCGGGAGGCACGGTGGCATCAGTTTCTCTTCACTTTATTATAATAACATTACCATATAGGTAGGGTATTGACTGTATATAATAATGATTCATCTCCTGTTGAGAAAGTACTTGATTGAGCTATGTTGTTGCTTACTCTTACCCAACATTACTGTGGTATTTGTGTGGGTTTTTTTTTTTTCATTACATGGCACAATATCCCATAGACACACACACCATGAAATGAAATGTATATAGAATAATGTGTAAAATAATATAATATGCTGACAGCTTCCACTGATTTACATATCCTGCTGATTCAGTTCAGTATAGGAGACATCACGCAGGCATTGTGGTGACAGCACTGAAGAGAAATACTTGTAAAATTCAAATATGGATAATACCTTGCGGGTAATCTGCATAAAAATGAGAGATAATAATAGAATGGGCAGAATGGTGGTCTGAGATATGTAAAATGTCTGGGAAGGGCTCATTCACTCAGCTGTGATGTCTATATGCCTGTACCTTACAGCTGGATCCTTACTTCTGGAGCATGCTCTTATGATTTTTGACAAGCCTTTGCCCGAGTAAATTCTACTTTTTTTCTCTTTTGTATCCAACACACCCTGTTTCTGTCCTTCTGCTATCTTTCATTCTTCCTCTCTCTCTCTCTCTCCTGGTCATCCTTCCTGGAGGCTCTCCCCCTCCCTCCTCCTTATTGATTCTTTGAGGTTCAGTGGGTAGAGCACAGCACTAGCAATGGAAAGGGCATGGGATCAATTCCCACAAAATTTCAAACATTCACTGGGCTGTCACTCTAGGATAATTTGTCTGCAGGCTCACCCCCACTGAATACACTGATGTGTTCTGCTTTGTAATTGGTGCCCATCAGTGTCAAGTGTCTCTGCTAGCTAGATGTTCAGGGCCAACACTGCAGAATGCTGCACAATATCATTAATTTGCGTGTGCAAAGTATATGCACGCATCTTCTGCTGTCTGATGAATATCAACTACGCCACTATTATAAGAACAGTTCGTGTTATTTTTAAAGGAGATCTGCTTAATTAGACCAGATTACAAGCACAGCTCTTTGTTTTGCGGTTCTATGTGTAATTTTTTTGCACGGTAGAAACACTAATGGAAGTTATTTGCATGCAGTGTCAGAAGCGTTATGTGTACTACAGCAGGCATGTTTTTTTTCTAATGCCTCATGTAACAATACCAATACAAATAATTTCTATTTCTTGCATCTTAGCATTCATGCATGCACTTTATGGGAACTGAACTCAAGCAATTGGGCCTCTTTGGGAACACTACGTAAGGATTTGATACACAGTGGCCCCCACACTTAGTAGTGCAGTTGTCAAATAGATTTTTCCTGAGAGCTAAATAGTATTCAGTGTGACCATGATCACAGATTAAGAAAAAAATGTGTCAAAACTGAACCAACATGCTACTGTACTGAAGCTGACTATTGGTAATCTGCTCGTCACAAGCCGAGATAAAGCGAAATAGTTTATTCTGAAATGTCCCTTAATGACTCTGAGCCTAAAATGATAGAAACTGAGGCATAAGAGTTTGTCCTCCAACTAGGAAGATATTTGTAAATCGGTGCAGCTGCACACAGCGTGCAGACGCAGCCCTGCTTGGGCCAGCCTCAGCGAACAAGCAGAGCATGTCTCAGGAGAGACAGAGGGGCCTCAGAGGCAGCTTGGCAAATCTGAGCCTGACCTCCCTGGAGAGAGAGAGAGGGGGAGAGAGAGACACAGACAGAGAGAGAGAGAGAGAGAGGCAAACTGGATTTATATCTTTGTTTTTAATCCCCCTTACACGCTTCACTGGTCCTACAGTAGTACTTTGTGCAAGCTTCATATTTACTCAGAAAAAAACAAAAACAAACCACAGCAACACAAAACTACAGGGTTTGCATGTCAGGAAAAGCATACATACATTTTTGTTCTTTTTTGTGACATCAGAGAAAATCCTCCATGGCACTGCCCTGTGTTTTCCCATCCATCTTTCTATCTGAAAAAGCAAATCAGTTGTGGCACAGTAACTGACTGGCTTTTGACTATACAACTGTTTGATGCTGAACTGTTTTTCAGACTGAAATGTCATTTTGCCTCTGCCCCAGTATTCAGCCTGACACTGACTTTTGTCTTTGGGATGACGAGTTTTTTCCTGCTGTGGCCAATTTCTGGGACTAAAGTGTGTTTAGTGTCATTTCCAGGTGACAGGTAAATTACACTGGTGGCAGCTAAGAAAAACAAACTTGCCATTTATCATGATTAACATTGTTTGTGCAGAATTATTTTCTGAATATGAAGAAGCGATAACAAACTGAAGAAGCCTGTTTATTGTAGACCACAAAGAAAATCCTTTGAGCGAGCGGCTCCAAAGATGTAGGACTAACTAACTACTAACAATTAATTTCCTCAAGAGCCAAGGGAATGAGCTGATAAACGAAACCCATAGGGAGCAGAAACAACCCTTTTTCATCTTTTTTTAAATGCCTTTAGTGCACAGCTGTTTTGATTTAATAGCTGTTGTTTCAGTCAGTTGATTTACAGCAGCCTTGATAGCAGTGTCAGTCTCCTTGTATGCTGGCTCTCACACAACTACAACACGTTCCAACAAAAAAAAAAAAAAAATGTAAAGGCACCAACGCAAAATGTGCCACTTCCCATTTACAAAAGGCGCTGACTGATTCGGGTGTTTCCCCAACTGAGGGAAACAGCCACTGAATCCATTGAAGAGCAGCACCAAACCTTTGAATCGCTTGACAAAAACTTAAATGTGGCTGGCGATTCACAAGTCTGGAATCAGGCTAGCGAGATGTGCATGGAATTACAACCACACTTCACTAAGGAAGATTTCTCACAACCGAGAAGAGAGTCGAATGGGCCCCGAGCCAGCACAGCGTCCCATGGTTTCCCAACAGGCATTCATTGTGCGCTGCTCCATTTGCCTGTTATACCGCTACTTCTGAGCAAATGGGGCTTGTATGTAGAGTGGAGTCGGATACATAACAGCCTCAGAAAGGGAAAACCAGATGATAGATTCATGAGTGTGGGCACACGCATGCTACATGCTTGTCTTTGTGATCACAGGCGTGCCAGTTTTTCTGTGACTGCCCATATGCTCAATGTGAATGTGAGCTGAGGAGCTCAAGTAAAAGGAATAGAGCAAGCACAAAAGCAGAGCAAAAATAGATGGTGGAGTACAATGACACGGAGAAGCGCACACAATAACCACGAGGAAAGATGGAGAGTGGGGGGGGAGAGAGAGGAGAAAAGAAGACAAAAGGACTAGGTAAAATATGTCATTATCCCCGACGGACAAAGCTTGTCTGTCTTCCAGGACGCTGAGATTCATTTAGATCTTCACCAAAAAGCACGAGCAACAGCAGTGAGTCGAGTGGAGGAGAAATGACTAGCTCCTATAAGCAGTCCAGATTACCTGAAACCCGAGACCGTACATTATATAACTGCATTAGCACACAACTTAACATAAAATATGAGATCACTTGGCAGCGGGTACAGACAAAATGCACCTGAAGCCATGTTTTACACAGCATTTCATCATCAAGTCCAGACATTTTCTGTGTGTCATTACACTCTAAATATGCTGCATTGCACAACTCCACATACTATTACAATAGGATTGACACAGATGAGCTTTAGAGGAGGCTGCATTTAGCAAGAAATCTTTATGAAAGGCTTTGTTTTCCTCTTAAAGACTCTGTGCTAATGCTGTGGACATAATACAGAAGAGTTATAAAATAAATATAACCAGCACAGAGCTGAAACCGGTAACATCCAGTAAAGGCAGCCCTTCATTATTTCAACCCATAGCAGCAATGTCAATCCGAGACACAAGGGAATGTAGAATAACATAGCAACAAGGAGCTTTTTAACACAGAGTGGAGCCTTGATTCGACTGAATAAGCAATGACAGGATAGGAGTCCACACTCAACACTGAGCATTGAAATTCCAGCCATCTGCTCGAAAGTTTATTGTTGTTCGAGTTGACTTGATCCAGCATAAACTGACATTACACATGAGAGTTTAATGGTCTAACAGGCCATTATATATGATGGAGGCTTTATAGCAGGTTGGAAACATGTCACATACTTCTCTTGTGAAATCCAGAAAGAAGACTCAATAACAGGGAATGCATTATTTTATACTGTAATGGCAGTGGAAACAATCAAAGCACAGTTTTTATAGAAATCAATCTGGATATTTTTGTCCGTAAGGTCCTGAGTGTAACAATTTGTTAACACAGCGTATTACAGATGCATCTTTAAAGTTGGGGTTGAAATTCTAAAATTTCCCCTCAAGTATATATGTCCTTGGAAAGGGCAGCCAAATGCCAATGCAGCCAAATAAAAAAAATGTCCTTAAGGTCACATGATGGTTAGTAAACCTCATTTATATAACAACGATTGGCCTACAGTCATCAGTAAAAACAAAAAACAATCTTGGGCAATGACAAAAGACATTGGGGTCCCTTTGGAAAATGATTTCACTACAGGAAAAGACCTCAGTAAATCATCACATTAGGAAAATGTCAACAGAAAGAGGCGCATCTTGTCAGATCACTGTATCATTAAATCTTGAACAGTAAAGTAATGATGATGAAATGTCATGACCTGCTGCATATCACATCAACTGTGTCTGATAGATAGTGGATAGTGGGTCTGAGAGTGGATGGTGGGTCTGAGAGTATCAGTCCTGACATTCCTGCAAAAATGGGACTTTTCTTCCTTCGACTTTTGTCTTCCAATAAAATCCCTTTGTGAATTTGCACATGCTGTGACAGTGATCAACAGCTCTTAGGCACAGATAACAATAGCTGTAAGACGGCCATAAGTCTCCGGTGAGGTATCTGGCTGTTAAAATGACATTTCTCGTTGCTTTGAAGATATTAATGATGTTTTTTCGAGAACTAGCAGACAGGTGCAGAAGCATAGGATCTATTTCCTCAGATATCGCTATTTCTGCAGGAGGGTTTTTATCACTGTAACTGACATTATCAATCACGACCTGTGTTTGCCAGACAGCTTTCTCGCTGCTATGGTGATGATTTTGGCAAACATGAAAGAGGCTGAAAATTTACAACCTTGATTAGTTTCTCTGTGTTGTAGAGGTTTAGAAAGGTCTTTGAGTTGAGCTGAGTTCAAATTCATTGGTTCTGGTACCTGTTAAGTGCCACCTGTTGCCTGACAGATATTTACTAGATACAGGGATAAAGATTCAACAAGTGGGCCAAAATGTCAGTCCTCGACATGTAGGCAGGAGACTCCAGCATGAATTACTTTCATACATGAAAGCTTTTTATTAACAGAGGGCAGTTTTAGTAAGTATGCTTTAGCTTTTGAAGGTCTTTCCCTTTTACAGTATACTGTACAAACAGATGCTTCCTGATGCTCACACAAGGGGGCTGCCGGCTTTGGCAGCCCTTTGTCCAATGATGTAATTGACTCTGGAGCAGTGGGTTATAGCACAGGAGGAGTCGGTGGACTTTCTATGAGTATTTCGATTCGTTTTCCACACTGGAATCTATTGTGCATGGTCAAATAAGCTGACCACAGGGTTGGCGCTCAGTTGACAAAACTACAGCCACCAAAGATGTTCAACTGCAAGCGAAGTACATCCAGTTTAAATATCCAATGTCCAACCAGCCAAGCTGAAAATATTTTGCCCTAAGGTAGAAAAGAAAATGTCACTTGATCACTGTGTGTCGGTGAAATCGATGCCATTGGCGCATGCAGCTGATAAATGAGAGGATACTATGTAGTGAACCGGAACTGCTGTCCAAACATATGATCCAGCGCAGAAATGTGGAGAAATGAAGGTTTCAGTTTTCATATTAACATTTTGCCATTGCCCTCAGAGCAGTTTGGAGATGCAGGAACAGGAATATAGTTCATAATTCACTCCCATGGTACATCCACTTGCAGGAAACTGATGAAAATGCAATTAAATATAGATTATTATGAGGCTAAATGAGCTTAAAATCAAAGATGCTAATTAAATCCCAAACAAAAAAACAAAAAGGTGGCAGAAGTTGGAGAAAAAACAGAATTCTACATAGTCATACCCAGCACTCATGATAAGACTCACATCCTGCCCCACCCACAGCTGAAAAAAAAAACTGTGTGATGTTAAAAACATGTCCCTTGTGGAATTAATAATCACGAAGCCTTCCTTCTTTACACAATGCAAAATATGCAAAATTCACAGCTCCCCTGCTTTATATCCTCTATCTCCCTCAAGCCTTTCTCTCACTTAGCCCTTTTCCATCTGCCATCTCTCTCTTCTCACAGCTCTTCATTCCCCTGCTTTGTTATGCTTCCCGCATTCGCTTCCTTCCTTCGCCATCCTCTTTAACTTTATGTTGTTTTTCAAAGTGTTCCTCCCCTTTTTTTGATTCCCTACCTCATCTATTTCCACTTGTCCTCTGAAACCTCATTCTCATCCCTGTATCCATCTTATTTCCCCTCTGAGCCTCCACTTTTTCTCTCACTCCCCCTCCGTATCTCCCTGCAGTGTGAAAGCAGTACCTGCGACATTCTGCTCCCAGTATCCTCTCATCTAAATGGGATGTGTGGCCTTGCTGTATCTGATTCTTCTAGACAGGAGGTGAGAGCTAACCTTTCTCCTACTTCAACACCTCACCAGCTCCTGTTATTTGTTTTCATAACACAAATATGCTGTCCTTGGTCACAGCACACATCACAAAGCTTTAACATCCCAAGTCTAGCAGACAAAACAAAATAAATTCTGCAAGATGGAGCCCTGCCTTTAACGGTGCTTAAACCACTGTGTGGAGAGAAAGGGAAAAAAAAACTCCTCCGGAGGTAAGATTCATATCGGATTAATGCACAAGTGAAAGATAAAGACGAGAGGGGTGAAAATACGGAGAATATCCCCTGATATCTGCCTGTGCTAATGAATACGATTAATGTTAAGCTGCTTGAGTATCCACTTTCCATGTGGATGTAAAGGGAAAAAAAATCACATTCTCAGACCATGAGTTATAACAAAGCATATCAGACATAAAAAGGTTTTCTTTAGCCAGGCATATGGGTGTGGGTGCTAACTGGTTACTACAGGCCCAGAAAAGAGCTCTTCTAAAACACTCATCTCAAGTTTCACAGATAACCTCACACAGCCGTACTCGTACAACTCCAGAAATCCAAAAAGTCAACTTACGTGTTCGGAAGCGGTGGTGTGGGCGTGTGGCTGGGCCTTTGCCTTGGCGC
>OOFC01001101.1:4980-19388 GCA_900323345.1 Pseudochromis fuscus
CTTAAACACCGGTGTTTCTCATGTATCGGTGGCACCAAGCTCTTTGGCTTTTTACAAGCTAGCAAGCTCCGTGCCGCCAATACATTTAGCCTCATCACATCAGACCCGGTCAGAGTGGACCACATGAAACTGTTCGAATAAATCCAATAACAGCTTATAGACAGGTGTGCTCAATAGTCCAGAAAATACGGTACTTATATGAGTTCAGACTGGACAACAGAAAAATAGAAACATGGGTCATGGGTCACATGCAGACTGGACTGAAACCTCTGATCTCACAGTCAGTCTGTAAAGATGTCCTGTTACGCTCATTTCCAGCTTTATATTGATACAATCTCCTCACATGTAGTTTTGTGTGGATTCAGTTCAAAAAACTCCCGCCCCTCTCCCTTCTCAAGAGCCCACTCTCTCCTGATTGGCTGACATCAGAGAGACTGACAAGAGGTGGAGCCTGACCCTCCAACAGGTGACTGTAACCATAGTAACTTAACTTTAGGCTCGAAATGCAAACTTTTCAAACCAACATTTGAGTCTGAATCTGACCCAGAACCTGAAACCAAACGACAGGAGTGTTCACTGGTCAGCAGTTCGTCTGTGTTTGGAAATATTTCACCCTGATTGTGAAACATAACGATGGATTCAGGGTTTAATCACAAGTCGGATGTTAAAAAGTTTTCTATGTATGTCCATGTTGATCAATGCAGGTGTGAAAAAGGCTTGAAAATGAAGATGAAAATGTTGCTGTACAGTATCTCTGTGCACCTGTGGGGATTCATAAGATGTTGTAACCATGGCAACCTGACATGTAACAATGACCCAAATTGTTACAAAAAAAATGTAATAAATCCCGAAATGTAACAAGTGGTCAATAATGTAACAAAAGTGTTGAGGCCAAAAAGTAAAAACTTTGCCCAAAATGTAACAAATTTCGTGTCCATTATTACATTTTGGGTTTTATTACTTTTTCTTTTTAACAATTCAGGACATTGTTACATTTTGGGTTGTTGTTACATATCAGGCTCTAACAGGGCTGCAGTCTGATCACTTTTCTCTCAGAGACAAAACTTTACCTCATGATATGAAACTTTTTCCACATGCAGTGTAAACACCCAACATCAGAAAAATGTGATTGTAACAGAAAAGATGGAAAACAGAATCAAGTTCCTCTTGAACTCGACCATCAGGACAACACAGCTCCTCTGACTTAAGTTTAACATTCAATCAGTTTTTCAGACTCAGTGAAAACCAGCGTTATGTGAAATCTAACAATCATAAAATATTCTAAAACTTCATAATTACTCATTACTGTAGTGGTGATCAGTATGTTACAGCTAGTCCAGGCATTAAATGTCCCCAAAGAGTGATTACTTTAGGGACATTTAATGCCTGATAGAGGAGCCCACATTAACCAAAAATAGCAGCAAAAAAAAAAAAAATCTATTAACCTGAAATTACTTTCAAAGTTGGGACCGGGGGGAAAAGAGATTTCAGTGCAAACACAGAGGTTGCACTCTCTCAACAACTTTGCAGGCGGTGATGAAATAACCAGCTACTAAAATATTAACAAACACTCCCACATTCAAAAGATCCCCCCTCAGTATGCAAGTTTATCCTGTGTAATCAATATCTTCCACATTTGCTACTCCCAGGTTGGTTGATCAAAAGGGATGATACCCTTGGACCAGAGTACGCTCAGCTTTTTCTTAATTTTGGGCCCTTTTGTGTTCAGGGGTGCAGAAATGTAAAATTTCTTATTTAATGCACCATGAAGATATGCAACCTTTCTGTCTGCATTGAAATCTCTTCTCTGGCTTAGTCCCAGCAGTCAAAGGAACTTTAGATTAAAATGCCATTTTCTTTTTAGTATTCTGATTCATTATTGCAAATTTATTGCTATTGTTGAGCTTCTATGAGTCTGCTGCATGCTTCTTTAAAACACAATGAGGACGCCTGCTGAGCCAAAAACAAATGGAGATTTCCAAACACATAACGCTCACCGCTCTGCACAAATGAGCCGAGAGCAAGAAGCTGAAACGATGAGGTTACAGCAGCAACTTTCAGCTTTAATTTCAGGATGTTTGGATCTGTACTGGCTCGGTTCAGGGAAACATTTTCACCTCTTTAAAAGCGTTGATGCTAAATTAACAGCCAGAAAACTTCCCGGACATCACGGGTGCGTCACGCGGGTGATGCTGGGGAGCACACAGCTCTCCTCAGGCTACTTACTGAAGTCTCCGGTGAGGAAGAGGGCCTCTGCAGCCGGAGCCCACTCTTGAAAGAAGAGGCTGTTGTCAGGCTGTCGCTGCACACCGAAGCTCCTGTAACTGCGTGTGAACTGGTCAAAGCCTCCCTCTGCCTCCTCCAGCTGGAAAAGTTGCTTCTGTAGCAGCTCATACCTTCACACCACAGGAAAAAAACACATAAATAATGCAGGAATGGGGAAGTCCACCACTGGATACACATTCTGTTGGATGCATCCAATGTTACATATCATCATACACTGAATAGATTTCAGTTATTTTGCTCTGAAGTATCTGGTAATGGATTTTTCCTCCCATTGCATCAAGCTGCCTCCTCTGATTCAGTTTGTGTTTTGCAGAATGCTTCTGATAACTCTGCAGTAAACAGCTCAGGGTTGATTCTTTAGTGACTCACAAACAGCAGATCTCAACTGTTGCTATAGAAGAATTATTAATGCTCATTCTCCGACAAATAATGTAATAGTTTAGATATGAAACACACTGTGTATCCATCTAGAAACCACAGCTGCTGCACATCACATGTCAGTGGGAAATACAAGAACTGTTGTGTTGTGTTGTAAGTACTTCCTACAAAACACAACATGCTGGCATCACTACACAAGTCACTGAGGTTAAAATTACATCAATAAGCAATGACCCATAATGTTCACTAGTAGCTGCCATTACTGAAAATAAAAGAGCTTGTCAGTGTTAGTAGGAAGGGAGGGTTTTTAAATTAATCTAAATTTAAATTAATTTCACAAAGTCTTATTTTCAGTGATCTCTCTGTGATCAACAAAATTAATTCAAATTAAATAGTTAAAAAGGTACAACAATAAAAAGCTTTTATTAAAACCTCTTTACGATAAATCAAATATCTCACTTGTCTTTTCACAAGCTACAAATGTCAATGTAAACATCACAGACTGACCACAGATCAGATGAAGCTAACGTGACGTCACCTGCTGGTTTGTGGACTCTCATTCTGGAAACAGGAGTTTGGTATCTGAACGTGGACATGTTGGCTGTTTGGAGCCACACGTGACCATATTTGGATGTGAGGGAGGAGAGAGGAGGCGGGTCTGACCCTTGAACCCGAGGATACTGTCCGATGTGAGTGAGACTTGAGTTTAGCATGGGTGTCATTGGAGACCAGACCTGTCAGTCAAACTAGCCACACCTCTACATAACCCTGTTTTTGAAACCTGGTATCTACTTAATGTTTTTCCATCTGGACCAGATCACTGATGAGAAGAGTGAACTGGAGCTAATGACATCAGACTTGTATTGACCGAGTTTTCTGAAGCCATCCTCTAGTGGCCATCGGGAGTATTGCACCTTTTCCCACTTCTGCATTGGCCTCATTTGTTGTTTAGTACATTTCTATAAACAGTTTATGGCAAATACCCACGAGAAAAAAAAGATTTCAGACAAGTTTTACTCTTTAAACAGAAACATTGGTTTAATGTTCACCTTTGTACAGAAACTTCTCTGTTGTTTGTACTGACAGTCTTTGCCACATTTCTACAATATTGCAGCACATGCAATGTGGCAGCACACAGCGCTGCATCTTAATGTTTCCGTGCTAACGCTATCTTTCTGAAGTCCGACCTCGGGACGCAAACCTGCCTCGTCGCCTGAAGAATGTGTGACTACAGGCATATCCTGAGAGATAAACCTCTGTCTGTTACCTTCAACTGCAAAGGACAGACTAACTACTTTGCAATTTATCTCATTTAAGTTCCTGCAGCCAAGCTGGTGTCCATATCAGATTCCCCCTGGTACAGAAAGCCTCTTTCAGCCAGCAGAGTTAAGTGCACTCCCTCCCCTATAGCCCTGAAGCCAAGCTCAGACTGGCCTATGAATGCCCTGGGGCTAGTGATGATGGGCTGAAGTAACAGTGCGATTTCTCAGCAGCTGCTCCCTGTGTTGAGCATACTGGATACTGACTGTGGTTGCCAAATGTAAACCTTTAAAGTCCAACCAATGCTGCCACATGCCTCCTTTGCCACTTTGTCACCATTTCAAGAATATGCTGAAAGGACGGGCAAAGGGAGGATTCACACGAGGGCAGAGCTCCGCTGCAAATAGGGATGAAAGTCGTGTCTATGATTATAACAAATGGAGCGGAGTAGAAAGCCAAGATCCAGGACTGTATGGATCCAGTATTCCCCAAACATGTCGTGTCTCTTTCCACTCTGATTAAAGTCAGGTGGTGACATCGAATCACACGTTACAATGGATTCAGTTCAAAATACAGTAAAGAAAAAACCAAAACTATTCATCTGCTATTGATAACCAGACTGCAGCATCCTATAGCATCTGTAGAGCTTATTTTGAATTTGTCTCCTCCATCATTTCAACAGCGGTGCAGCATCTCTGCATCCTCCCACCTGATTGACTAAGTCACAGACTCCACAGCCTGACAGAATAGTAAGCGTGGTGCAGCAGCACATGGGATCTATAGGCAACGTTTGGCCATAAAACACTCATCAAGCTGCAAAGAGCAGAGTCTTAGCCCATCTCATCACATATGGCGATGTGTTTTTTCTCCACCACTGGCCCTGAATTCCTAATGGCGGGGGAGCCGGTGTTACAACTGCAGAGCTGGAGGTCTGCTCATCACTGCTGCCTTCCTCTCTGCTTTTATCTGAAACCATCTCATTTATAAAAATGACCTTTTATGCAATTAGAACATCTTTCAAATGACTAACTAATATATATATATATTTGTTGGATGTGAAGCTTGAAATTGCACAGATTATGTGGATGAATTTGTAAAATATTAAGTGAATATATAAACCTGCTTTGATTAAATATTCAGCCACTTGAGAGTAATTGAAACTGCAAACAAAGCCGTGAACATAGGCTGTTTGTAGAACGGATGAAGTTGACGTGATGTCATCCGTTGAGTTTGTGGACTCGCACTATGAAGCCAAGAGTTTGGCATTTTGAACGTGGCCGTGTTGGTTGTTTGGAGCCAGAAGTGACGACTGCCCAATGAGAGTCGACTTCAGTGCTGCTTCCAGCTGTCGATCAAACTAACCACCAAAAATCCAAAACAAGGGTCTAAAGAGAATAATCTATAATTCAAAGTAACTCTAAAATAATCCACAAAAATCAAAACTATAGAAATAAAACCTCCAGACATGGTGGCAGGTAACAGAGCAGGATGGTTAAACAGGACGAAAACACAACAAAGACTCTCAGACACACATGAGATACATTGGGGCGGGGCCAGCAATCACAACATAACACACAGAAGGTGCTCCTACAAAATAAAACAGGAAAAGAGAGTGACAGTGACACATTGACAGAAAATAGATAAACTCAAAGAAACTCATGGATGATAAGAGTCTCTTTATCTGACAAACTTGTTTGCAGAGAATTGCTTCTGACACCAGCAGACATGAAACAACGTTAGTACTAATTTAATGCAGGTCCAATATTCACTGTCCTTTTAGTTCTTTACTCCTGAGGGAAATGTTTGGCTCTTCAGCGTCTAAATGATCCACAAGCTAGTTGTTAACTATACCTGCCATTTGGAGGAAGGTTACATTGGAATGATCAAAGACTTTATGCTAAAAAAAAAAAAAAAAAACCTCTCTCTTCTATAAATGACAATGATGATGGTGGATATACTGAACAAAAACTGACAACATGATGCTTCGTAGATGTCAAAGGAAGCACAGGTTAACCCCATATGTCACTCCTGTTACACAATTATTAAAATAAAAGTGTTGATGAAGCAGCTTGATGAAAAACACAACCTCCTGCTCTAAGCCTGACTCACCACCACATCCACAAGGTAATAATCCAGCTTCACTGAGAAACACTGCTGCTCGTCGTCAGGCAGCACATGAGCACAGACACTACTAATCCTCGTAGCTTGAAATTACAAAAGAGTTTTGTCCTGTAACCTATTCAGTGGTAATAGAGCAGCAGGAGATTATAGATGTGAGGAACAGATTAGTGTCCCAGATCTCTTATCTCCAGGTTTGGATAACTGAGAAGAAGTCATATGGCACAACTGAGATATTACTCTTACATACTGGGACATTACTGCAAAATATCAACCTCCTGACAAATAACTCTGTTTCTTCCATAGACTAAAGTGGAAGTGCAACACTCCCGACAGCCACTAGAGGCTGGCTCCAAAAAAACTCTGCCGTCAACTGACTTCAGCTCAATGACCTCAGGTTCTTCAGGTCCCCCCTCCCTTCATATCCAAATATGGTCACTTCTGGGTCCAAACAACCAACATGGCGACCTTCAAATACCAAACTCCGGCTTCAAAAGTTCACAAAGCAACGGGTGACATCACGTTAGCTTCTAGGGCTGCGACGATTATTCGACGTAATCGATTATGTCGATTATAAAAATTCATCGACGCGAAAATTCAAGAGTCGATGCGTCGTGTTATTGTTTTTGTTATTGGTAAAATCAAATACCAGCTGGGAAAAAGTCATCTGTACTTGTAGTTCCCCACAGGAAGCGGTGGAGGCAGTATCGCTCCCACTGTTTACGGTATTGACAGAAAGGGACAGGAAGAAGAAGAAGTGGAAGCACGACAGCGACAGGCGGCAGAACCAACCAATAAAGAGGGAAGATGCAAAACAGCACGGCTTTGGGATTTTTACGTTTCTTTTTCAGAAGGCTAAAAAGCACGTTGGTCCTCTCCATGGGAAATGTGAGTACACAAAAACCAAGATGGACAGTCGACCGTCTTTACTGAAGCACTTCCTGTTTAAAATACCACATTAACGGGAAGCATACGTTAGTCGGGGATTCTGCTAGCACTTAAGCTAACCCGTCGTCCAGCTTGCGACAAACCACCCTCGTTCAAATTTTGATTGTTTGACAGCGCTGTTTATTACTGCACCTTAACAAGCATTTCTTATCCAGTAATTAATCGATGGAAAAATCTATTGATTATTCGATTACTAAAATAATCGTTAGCCGCAGCCCCATTAGCTTCGTCCAGTCTGTGCTTCAAAGGACATTCTTGTTTTTATTCCACACTCACAAGATCAGATCAAGAATGCAGTGAAAAAATTGGACCTTCTGAGAAAGTCCAAGGCCCAGAAGACACAAAACAAAGCTAATCAGTTGGCTAAAGCGCTATCGAAAATCAAAGTCAAGGTTCAGGAGGTGCTCGAGGAGGTGGGTCAGTCAGGAGCTCATCATTGAGAACACTGAGGCCCAGATGGTGCTCGTGAAAACAGGACACTCTCCTGAATAAGAGAAATGAGGCTCAGAAACAGCTGGAGAAGCTTGACTCCAGCTCTGAAGCACAGTGAGAAGCAGCAGAGGATCGATCATCTCCGGTGGCAGAGGATCTCCCCTCCTCAGAGCCACAAAAGAAACAAACCCCACAGGAGACTGGAGTGGAGTGGGGGAAAAATGCAGAGCAGCATGATGTCCAGGCCGGATCATCTGGAGACAAAAAGTCCCAGACAAAAAGTTGGATAGCGGCGCTCCTCTCTCGCAGAGGAAGACAATGACTGTTTCCCCTCTGACATTTGGTGACAGGAGGAACTCTACTCAACTCCTCTGGAGATTCTGTCTCATTTATATTACGTGAGAAAACTTGGCTGGGTTCATTTCTCACACCTCCACGCTGAAAATTTAACAAAGTCACCGGCAGCAGTTGAACGTGAGGTCTGTAAAACTCTGAGATCTTGAAGTTAAATGTAAAACAATAGTTCTCTGAAAACTGAGCTCAGCTACAAAAGAAGTATGGTAGGAATTCATTAAATTTACAAACTTAATATGAGTAAAACAGACATGAATTTACACAACATTCAATAGAAGAATGAATTGTGCTTTTTTTAATTAACATAACATTTGGAGGCTCAAATTCATTTATATTTTTTAGTTGGAATAAGTTATACAGACAGTGTTGCTTTGAGCTTCCTCTTTAGCACTTTACATGCTAACACTAACATGCTAACAATGACAATTCTAAAATGCTAATGGCACCATAGACTTTACATAGAATGAACAACGCTAACACATCACCCGTTGGATTGTGGACTCTTTGGTATTTCAACCATGTTGGTTATTTGGAGCCAGAAGTGACCATATTTGGATATGAAGAGAGGAGTGAGGAGGCGGGGCTAACCCTTGCCCAATGTGTACGAGACTTGGGTTCAGGTCTTGGTCTCGACTACAGCACTGGTCTCATTGGACACCCGACCTGTCAATCAAACTAACCACACCCCTAAATCTCCCTCGTTTTGAAACCATGTATCAACCTGATGATGATTTTCTTTTAAACAGGAAGAGCTGACTTTAGCTGATGACATCACAGTGACTGAAATTTATTTAAGAAAGTTCATGATTGAAAATGACGGTTTTTGAATTGAAGTCAGTTTGAGGTTAGCTGGAGTTTTTGGAGGAAGCCTCTAGAGGCCATCAGGGGTATTACACCTGTGTCCATTGGCCTGATATTTGAGACCTGGTTGCTTTGGCCATTTCTACATACAGTCTATGATGTCACTGAGGTGTAATGTTTACCATGCTCACCACATTAATTCAGTATGGTAGCTAACATTTACTAATTAGGACCAAACTCAAAGTAGACTTCGGGTTAATTTTGAGCAGGTTAAACATTACACAACATAATCTCACATTTCCATTAAAGAGAAAAAATAATAATTTCTAAATTGTTTCTACTTTTCAGATTATTCTCTGCAGTTGAGATGGTGCATCAAAAATTCACCGTGTAAAGACAGATAGGTGGACACAAACACGGGGCTATGTCAAAAATACTCCATCCAATAGCTGAAACTGCAACTGTAAAACTTCATGAAGCAACAATCATCCATCCAGTTTCCCTCAGCTCAAAACAACTGCATCCAATGTGGTCTGGTCAATTTCAGCCAATTCAGCTGAGTGCCACTCCGGACTTTTACCAATGAAATGAATAGTTTGGTACATTTCCAACAAAGTTTATCTAATTTAAATTTTATGGGTTGTTGTTATTTTAGGTCACTCACAATAGGTTTCAAACAATAATTGGGATTATTAATTTGGTTGAAATGTACAAATTACCTCATGGATAAGAAAATGAGACAAAACACTTTTATCAGGATCCATGTGTTTTCAAATTAAAGGTTTACTAATTCTTAACAATAGTTTTAGTGAAATTTTAATGTTAAAGATGAATCCAGTCCGACAGAGTTGGACCATTTAAACCCTACTGGCAGATTTGACCTGAATTTGAACAGTTGAGGGAACAGTGAGAAAAAGATCTAGACTCAAACTTTTAAAAAGCTGGAATTAATTCAAATTGTTGCCTTGTATTACTTGTATTACTGTGTTGCCTTTTACTACTGTATTTTTATTTATTTATTTTTTATTTTTTTCTTTATGTGCGCTGTATTTTATTAATGTAAAGCACTTTGTAACATTTGATTAAAAAAGTGCGCTATAAATAAAGTTTTTTATTATTATTATTATTATTATTATCATCATCACAATAATGCAACACTCTCAGTTTTAATTCTGCCTGTTATGTGTATATCTTTAATACAAATTACCATGTGAAATCTTCTGCCTGGTTACAAACTACCTTTTTGGATTTTTTCCACTGAGCAGCTAAACTCTGCAGCCTGTACATACACTCACTGTGAGACAATAGGGCATCTAAATTTAGAGTGAGTGTTGTGTTCAGGTCTGTTGTGTTGTGTATGACTGATGGTGACAGCTGAAGCACCGAAGTGTCAAGACAGTCTGCAACAGCCCGGAGAAACACGAGAGAAAGCTTCTGATCCCTGTTCGCTCAAAGGGCCTCAGCACGAGCCGGCAGCAAGGTGACTTTCAAATCATGTCATTAAAGTCCTTCTTGACTAAGTGTGGTAATGAGGCTAAAGAGGGGCTTCAACATGTGCACAGAGGTTGATTGATGAAAGCTAAATTTTCCTACTAAACTCACACCTTTGTTGACCCTCAAGCAAGGTGACAAGAAAAGAAATACTGCATAAAGCGGCTTCGCAATACAACAGGTAGTGTCAGAAATGTGCTCCAGTCATTCTAACAATTCTGTTCAATGGTTTCCACCTCAGAGCCAATAATCAATCCTGCTTTGAATATGTTGCATCACCATCCCAAACAGAGGACGTGATGACAAATCTTTGTGAAAACCCTTCGCTGCAGTCCCAATGCTCCCCCACTTTCATTTGGTCCAATTTAGGAGATACACGGCGCCCAGAGCTGCAAAAACCTAGCAGCACTTCCTGCAGACTTGCGCAACAGGAAGGGTAAATAATGAAGAGTGTCAACAGAGCACTGCTCACTGGGGCTGTAACCTGCGTGCAGCATCAACGGCTGTTTTCACAATCAATCTGAAACTAGCATCCTGATAAAAAAAAAAAAAAAAAAAAAAAAAGTGGGGGGAGGGAGCTGCCTGCAACCATGGACTAACTAATTAGAGCGAGAGACTTGCAAAATCTGTTGGAAGCATTTCAACAGTCAATGCACAGTGGCTGCATTTGAACCATAGTTCAACAAACCTGAGATGTGGGCAGCCTTGAGCGGTGGCATCGTGGTGAAATCTAAAGAATCGGTCTGTGTGGTCATAGGTCTCACTCTGATAAGCCAGCTGAATTCTTAGCACTGGGACTCAGCGTGATACCGCAGCCTGAGAAAGCTCTTGATTTCTGCGCCTGTGTTCATGATACGCTGTTTGGACTCCGGGCCTGAGAACACCAGGGGCTTATCGAGAATTAACCTTCACACAGCAGTGATCCTATATGTAAAATAATTTATGTGCAACTTTCATCAGCGGGACAGGTGTTTGAGACACGTCTAGAGCTCGGTGAAGCCTAGAAATCCCAAGCTGTGTCTGAGATGGAACTGACACGCTCATCTCTCTGCAAGGATAGAGCCCTGCTCACATGCTTCAAATACAAAGCAGGTGGTCCCTTACCTGCCACATTAGAAACAAGATCTGACATGGTAATGAAAATGGATAAAACTATACGGCCCCTAAGCACACTTTTAAAGCCTCGGTGTGGGGACGAACCACGCAGGCACCGCAGCGATGTGAGCTGTAGATCCTTATCAAGTTGGCATGTGAATAAAAAACATGACACTCAGTGTGTTTGTGTTTTAATAAATGCAGCAGGTCAGGATAAATTGACACGAGAGGGAGAATTAGGCTGAAGAATGACGATGTCAGCTTGAAAGCCGCCTGCTCGTACATCCAGGAAAAGTCTAAATATGGTCGTTATACCAGCATTGTGTTTCAAATTAGCATGTTGTTGCTACATTATTGTGCTTTTATTTTTATAGTGCATCCCTTCATGTCAGTCCAGCCGGGTTATCGATGTCAGACAGCACAGTGTGTTGACTTAGACAAGGTCTGTTTACTTGTGCAGGTTACTGTAGGCAGCGGTCAGTGCGCTTTAAGGACACATGTTGTTTTTCATGCTGCTACACTAATTTAACACAATTTTATTTCAAACAGGTTTGTTTCATGTGTCCACTCGACAATTTCCTGCACGTATCCACTGAATTATTTTGGCATCGCTTGGGGGATAAAAGTGACAGAATAAACAAGACTATGGGTCCCTAAATGAACTAATTAGGAAAAGTGTCTGTGAACTTCAGCTAATTAAATGTGAATATACAAAACATTTTTAATATTTTCTCTTCTGAGTGTTTATTTTTAAATATAATCCCAACATAGTACCTTTTAATATGTCATGTCACAAGGAGCTTGGACAGTTTGCCAAAAGATAAATCAGTATATGAAGTGCATGAATACAGAAATATGATACTTTTATATCCTGGAGAAGGTCAGAAAGCGACTCTGTTTCAATCGAAACTTGTGCAGCTCTGACTTGCAATGAAATTAAATGTTAAATGTAGTTGTTAAAAGTGTGTTTAGTGAACCTACGAGGTGGTTAAAGTCTTTCATTATTAAACAAAAAATGTAATTAAAAAGATGCCTCGTGCAATTGAGGGGTAATAAAATATTGAGATCTGTGCATTTTTTCCCAGAACAATAAGAAGTTATACTTTTGGCAACTGCAGACAAATGTGATTGGAATATGTGATGGACATAAAGCCAGATCAATACATGCACTAACCCACCCACACAATGCACAATCTCACACACACACACACACACACATACACACAGAGTCAGATATTAAGACGTACAGTTTACTAATGAAACTGTTCGGAGGTCAGATGCAGGCTGAAGGAGAGACGTGTGCAACATTCTGCAGACTGCAGAGAGGTCACTGGGTCTAACACTGCGCACAACAAACCAGTGGAAAGCATCCAACTCTGGGTTCTAATCCCACTTTAAAACACATCTTCACAATAACTTCCGCCTCTGTGATAAACCAGACACATGAACGAGGATACCTACACTCACAGAGAGCTCACAGTGAGGTTTACAGGGAGCAAAGGCCGCTGTGATGCTGAGCCAAACAAACACAAAAACACATTTCAACCCAAAACACAACGTGGACGTCACCTGACTGCAAAACATCCCTCCTCTCCAACTGTCACATACAGGAAGTGGAGAGACACTACTCCCCCTTTTTCTGCAACTTGTCACATAAAATGAAAAGCTGGTAGCAATTCATTAATTTTGCATAGGGCTGAACATCTTTCATCTTATCCAGCGTGCAGCCTGGAGAATGGTGGAGGAGAATAGCTAAAGCTATGTAAAGCTACACAGCAGGAGGAGGGAGGGAGAGGGGGGTACACGGCTCTGTGCGACCTCTCCTGATCCAAAATGTCAAAGCTGAACACACACAAGGCGACTCTCTGATGTGTTGCAAACATCGCTTTTTATCTGTTAGGAGTGTGTTTCTGTTTCAAGACACGAGTGACAGTGGACGCCTGGCATTTTCTCGCGTGACCGGGGACAGATTTTGGCGATCAGCTGTGCGTAAAAGCGGAGTTTGAGCCGTGTTTTACCTCCTCTTGAAGTCCTTCTCGTACTGTTTGAGGTAGGGATCCATTTGGAGGAGGTTGTTGAACTCAGGAATTGTAACATTATCCTCTCGTTCTGCCATCGTTTCTCCAGACCGAAGCAATCGAGCGCAGAGTGCTGCGAGCAGGACGCCACCGAACAGACATGTGCGGTGTTCGGGGCTTTAGTATCCGGACAAAACAGCGAATCAAATTTGTTTTCTGCCAAGTCCGTCCCATCACAACATCCCTGTGTTGTTTTCAGTGGGTCAGGGATGAAACAGCTGAGCCGTGCCGTGCTGTGATACAGTGTAACTTTAAGGTGACAGTGGAGGAAGCATCTGGCGCGTCAGAGGAGGATGATCATACAGATGTGCAGCTTTGCAGGCTGTGATGTTTCTGCTTGACTTTTTGTGTCTCCAAACAAATTCCATCTGCTCAATAAAAGTCACAGTTACACAGATGTAGAAACATGTGGCTGGACTCTTTCCACATTGTCACGCGATTTTATGATGTTATCAAAGATGTTTGGAGAAAACTCATGGTCATCCTCAGAGGTTCTGGTTACACTGATGTGAATGACACATTGGTCAGATGAAGTTGCTACAGAGTTTCATTCTCCACAAAGTCTGGCACCACATTAATTTTAGTGAACCCATAAAATTTAAATAAAATGTAGCTTTTGTTTTATAAGAAATAATAATTATGTTGCATTCAGTCAATATAGGACCAAATAGTAAGATATTAAGTTATTATTAGATCAGTCTGTCACTTGCAGTCTGATTGTATGATCCCAATGATTTTATTGACCCTCTGTCACTATAGGTTAAACATGAAAGATGTAATTACAACTATTGGTCATATGTATTTTGTACAAGCTCCTCAGAGGTTGGCTCCTAATAATAGGCTGCTGGTGAAGCCATGAAATTTAAATACAGTTTGGCTTATTAGTTTCTAAATTGAACTAGAAAAGCACTGGGAGAGCACAGACCTCCACCAAGCACAACATTTCCTTCATATTGTGACTTCCACCAAAGATATTACTAGTATTAGTCTTGTGTTTATTTATATCAATATTAGCTCCACGACGCTGTGGAGCTAATATTGATATAAATAAACACAAGACTAATACTAGTAATATCTTTGCTGGAAGTCACAATATGAAGGAGATGTTGTGTTGGTGGAGGTTTGTGCTCTCCCAGTGCTTTTCTAGTTATATTTAGTTTTGAAGGA